>CANXYC011964267.1:0-29869 GCA_948193065.1 Aleurites moluccanus | reverse complement strand
ATAATCTAGCTGCTCCATGGGTATGTACGGGTTAGCTAGGAAATGAACCTGTATCTAAATGAGGATACTATGATATGAAAATATATATTATGATTGATATGATCCTGTGGGTAGTGTGAATATAATTGATTGAGAATGTATGACAGGTTGTGATTGATAATGAATGAATAGAGATTTTATACATGCATATTGTATTGATAGGACTGATATTGAGTTCTACGGGTGCCGGTCGTCATTGGCATCTCCCGTGCCCTAGGACCGTCATGGCTCGCGAGAGCGGGTCGTGACACATTAGCAAGCCAATAGGCTAGGTTAGGTTACAAGTTTGACTTACCCAATCTAACAAACACAAAGCCACATTGGTAAACTAAGTATAGGTATCAAGAAACACATTTACACAATCATCAAATATGATCAAATTGGCTAAGGAATATAAAAAAAAAAAAAAAACCAAGCAAAATATAGGTAAATTAGGGCAAAAGTGGTTCGGCCACACTTAGGGTTTTGGGACAATGTTCCAATTCACAATTCAATCAATTATACAAGTAATTTGATGCAATGTAAACTCACCTAGTGATCCAAATAGCTAACGTACACTCCAAATGCACCAATTCCACCAAAATTGCCAACAGTGCTCATTTTGAAAACTCAACTTGAGCAATCTCCAATTCTACATCAAATTATCCACCAATTAGTTACCTAAACATTTCCAATTAATCATTTCTAACATCAATTAACAATTTCTAACACTAATTCAACATATCTAATCTTACAATTTCAATTTAAGCCATCAATTTGGGGATTTCATCAAATTAGGATAAACTAATACAATTAAATATTATACCCATTCAATTGAACCTAAATAAACACTAAATCATCAATCAAATTAAACAAAACAACTTCCTTACCTCTAAGCATCATAATGGCCGAAATCTTCTTCATGAAAATCCTTCCAATTCTTTGCTCCTCACTTCAAATTAATGGTAGAAATGAATTTAGCTAGGTTAAATTATTACTTTTCTATCAAATTCCTAAAGAAAATTATAAAGAAAATGATAAGATGAAGATGAAAAATGGCCAAAATGGCTTTGGTGGCATGAAGAAGAAGAAAGAAATGGAATAGCCGCAAATGGCTATGGCAAACTTAAAGACAAAATCAATTGGAAAATTACAATTAAATCCTTCAAGTTCCATCCTTTACAATTTGGTTTTTAAATCTTCTGTAATTTATTTTGACAATTCTGTCAGGATTTAGACATCAATGTAGGGAATGTATAAGCTTATTTTAATTTATACTTATTTATAAAAATGATTCTGGAGTCATTCTGTAACCCCGATCGATCACTTTTCACTATTCACCTTGAATTTCTCTTTATTTACAAAAATATCATTGCTTACTTTTTCAGTATTCCTAAATGATTTTCACTTCTTTCTTTTTACCAAAATTACACATAAATTATGGTCATCTTTTACTCCTAAGTCAATTTCAAAAATTCTTCTATTGACCGAACTGCTCATTTTTCGGCAGTGTTTCCGACATCGTCAGTTTTCGGAAAAGTGTCAAGTTTGCTTGCTAACTATGTCTCTAAAATTATTTCCCATCATTTTAAGACTAATGGACTACATATTGAGAATTAATTCATACATACATATTATGGTTTTCTAGGGTATTACAATTAATTTTAACTAAAAGTATTATATTTTTATATAGCTAAAAATTAACCATAATATTTATAAATTTAATACTATCATGATTTTAACTAAAAATACTATTAATTAATATTTTAACTAAAAATATTAGAAATATTAACTAATTTAGTAATATTATTAAACTTTACAAAACAAATTTATTAATAAAAATGTTCATTTTTCTTGCACTAATATATTATCAAAATAAAAAATATATTCATTAAATTTAAAATGTTCCACATTTAATTCAAATATTTTAAATATCAACTTAAAATATTATACAAAACAATATTATTAAAATCAGAATAATTTTTTAACATTTTTAAGTTAATATTAAAAAATTTAAACGACAATCAATCACAAAATAAAAAATAAAATAATATATAAAAAAATTAGTAATTTACTGATTGTGCGGTTAAACGAAAAACAGCTGGGAAGTTGAAAAATTGAAGAGTCCAAATTTAACAAAATATTATTATAAATAATTAATTTACAAATTGATAAAAAAAATAAACAATACTAACAAATTTAACATTATGTGTATAATTTATTAATTTTAACTAGCTTTCTAAAATTAATAATTTTAACAATAAAAATATAATACATAAAAAAAAATTATTTTTTAAATTTAATTATTTAATTAAATAAATTTAATACTATCATGATTTTAATAAAAATACTATTAACTAGTTTTAACTATTAATTTAAAAAGAAAATACTTAAAGATATTGTGCTAATTGAAATAAAAAAAAATTAAAAGCCTACACTTTCAAATTAATTTAAAAAAAAAAATTGAAAGAATGAGAGGTGAAAGGAGAGTGAGAGAGCTGAGGGTGGAAGGAGAGTGAGAGAGGTGAGGATTATGACAATCAAATTAAAGTGTTGGGTTTTATAAGGAACTAAGCGCAGTCAAGAAATGCGCTCAGTGCAGTTCCAGCATGGATAATGCCTGTGCTGTGCATGAGTGCCTGCGTTGTGCCTGTATCGCATGCGCTGTGCATTTAACTCTTTGTCAGACAGTGCGAATTTTGGATACGCTACGTCAACAGCACGGACCTTAAATGTACGATTAATCTCAATTTCTCATTGACTAAACATAGCACAGGTCTTGAATGAGCAATTGATATAAACAGTTAGTAATAATAATTTTTGGTATGAAATGATAATATTTTTTTTTTTTTTTTGTTATTTTTAAGGAAAAAGGTCGCCATATTCAAACTATTTTCACACACGCACATATAATTGCGATTTCATTGATCACCAGGAGTGAGAGCCTGAGAGGTATCCAAATCGCAAAAGAGTGGGAGTAAGAAAGAGTTGAGAGCGAGAAAATATGGGAAATAGTATTTTTTTTTTTTTTTAATGAAAGAAGAAAACATACCTGCGGTGTTGATCTGTGTTCCATCTCCATCTGCTGGACGGCAAGCTCACTGGCGAGGAGCGCCTGGGTGAAGTGAATCTGGCAAGTAGTGGGGATTTATATTTGCATAAATCAAGAGAAATATGAAGAATTTCCTCCCATTAACAGCTGCCTTTGAATGGTAAAATGAAACGAATGAGTATTGAAATGGCGTCGTTTCATAAATGAATAAGCAAAACAAAGGGTAAAAAAGTAATATGGACATTCCAAAAATAATTGTAAAAAACACATTTAACCCTTTCAAAAGATTGAAGTGCGAGCAGAGAAATAAGTAAATTGAAATTAAAGTTACTGTATATATAAATATTGAAATTGAAATTAATTTTTATATATATTTAATAAATTTAACGAAATTAAAAAAATAAAATATAATTAAAAGGAATTCTAAAATTAAAAGAATAGAATATAATTAAAAATTCAAATTGAAAAATGTATGATATATTGAGGTTATTTTTATTTATTTATTTTTGATATTTTGATTAAATAGTATCTATTTGAATTAGTTTTCAGTTGTTCACCTTTGATGGTAAATACACTTTTTAAATACTAACTAAAGTAAATAGCTTAAGTTAAGTTCCTCTTAAATACTTTTAGAATCATAAATTGTTTTTGGATAGATCTTACAGATCTATTAATAGCAAATCATTTTTATTTAGACAAGAATATATATATATATATATATATATATATATATATAAAAGAATTTCTCACAATTTTAATAGTTTTTTAGAGGAAAAATTAAACAATAATTAATAATGCAATTAGATGGTGACTATTCTAAGAGTGTGTCTAAAACCAAATACAAACAAATTTTTAATAGGATAAGTTTAAATTTAAAATAAAAATTAGCCAAAAATAGTTTAGATTATTATAATATTTAGACAAAAATATCCAACCAATCCAAGCCATTCAAACTTAACCAATCTCACGTCCATATCATACCAACCATACCATTTATTGCCCCTAATACAAACATCATCCTCCATCTCTCTCCCATCTCTCTGCATAAAACCCTCGCAATCTCTATCTAAAACCCATCAAATCCAATTCTATGGCTTCTCCAAATCTAAATCCCCATCTGGGTTTCACTCTCCTGTTTCTATTTCTCTTCATTTTCCTCTCCAAACTCACGTTTTCTCTCTCGAACCTCGAATCACAGGACGACCCATCCTCAGTCTATGAAATCTTGCCCAAGTTTGGCCTCCCAAGTGGTCTATTACCTAACTCAGTGACAAACTACAGCCTTTCAGACGATGGCCGGTTCATAATCGTTTTGGAGAAGCAGTGTTATATTCAGTTTGATTACTTGGTCTATTACGATAAGCAAATCACAGGGAAGTTGAGTTACGGGTCAATCACGGATTTGAAAGGGATTGAGGTTCAACGATTCTTTTTATGGCTTAGTGTTGATGAGATCAAGGTTGATTTGCCACCGTCTGATTCTATTTACTTCCAAGTGGGTATAATCAATAAGAGACTTGATCTTGATCAGTTCAAGACCGTTCGTTCTTGCCGTGATAACGTCTCTGGGTCCTGCCTCGAGGTATTGATTGATTGTGATTTTGGGTGTCTCTGATTTTTGATTTTATATAAAATTCTTTAGCTACTGAGATGAATAATTTGAATGATTATTGTCTTAATTCCGCTCTGATTTTGATTAATTGATGATAATTCATGCTATTATTCTGATTTTAGTTGACGAGTTATATATATGATTGAAAATCTGTGCTAATTTAACTAAAATTTACAGAAGTTTTTGGAATAATTAAATTTTATCATTCTGTTTCTCCGTACAATTGGTGTCTTGTATCTGGACTTGTGGAATTAGGAATTGTATCATAATTTCATAAAAAGAGAAGAAATATAAGTGTTTGTGATTCTTGAACTGTCTTTGCTTATGAGGAAAATGGCTTCCACAGAGTATATTGTGGCCTTAATTTCTTCTGAACTTCTAGATGATGAGTTCCAGTTTATATGTAAATCAATTGGAAAGCTTCTTTACATAAAATGATCAATATTTCATGTTTGGTGGTATTTTTTTGGAGGTCTTGGGGGGTTGATTTGAGCTTAAAGAAGAAATTTCATTTCGTTGCGAAATAGATGGCTACTTTAATTTTGCCTGCATAGCCTGCATGTTCATTTGGAACTGCTTATCTTCTTAGGGTGACACCTCTGTTGCTCTATGGATAAAAATGTAACCGACTCTGTGACCGTTGGACAAATGGGGACAATATGAAGGTTGGGACGTATTTGGAATTTTTAGGCAAGCTTATTCGTTTCCTGGGTGTCCCTGGCTGCTCGAATTTTCGCTCTCATGGCAGCTTATCAGTTTGAATATTGTTGGGCTTGCATACCTTATTTTGGAGTGGTACATCTTTTTATAATTAGCTATTAGTTGCATAATAGTTGATGCCATACTAATTATGACAATAATGCATATATTTATGAAGTGATATGTTAATGTTTTCCTACGAGTCCTTGACAAGAATTGATCTTTATTTGACTATTTCCACTTTACTTTCTTCAACTTGTCTTAATGTTTTGGCTCTGTTTTTTTCTCAATTTTGCAGCTTCCAGCTCCCAGGGATGATGTTCAGATGCTAATTACCGAATAATGGCAACGAAAAATTTCTGTTGTATGAGAAAGTAGCTCAAAAACTTTGATATACAAACAATTAGTGATCTATGATATGATTTTCAGACTCACATGCTAAGAGCCTGTTGGAGTCGTCTATATGTCAGTAATGAGTATTTCTCCTCTCATTGAGCGAAATATTATCAATGAGCAAAGTGGAAGTTGTACGTGTATGTGTGTATATATATATATATATATTAGACATGTTATTAGTTTTTAATGTACTAATGCTTTGTGTGTATTGAGAAACTACTTCAGCTTGTGGTTTCATGTCATTGTTGTGACATTATTAATTTTACATGCTACTATCCAGTATTACTGGTTGAAGGAAGATGCCTTGCTGCTTATCTTTAGATCCTCACAAATGAGAATATAAGTTGGATGAGAAAAACAGAAGTTTTGACTTGTCACCCAAAATCAGGGAGATCCATAGGGGCTGTTTAGTTGGAGAAAATTAGACTTGTTTTCGGAAAATAATTCCTAGAAAATTAGAAAATATAGATAATGTATAATTTTGATCATAATATTTAATTTTAAAAACACATCGGTTCTTAATATTTTTTAAAATATTATTTTGATTTTAACTTTATTGAAACTTATAATTTTGTCTCTCTTTCTTTATTAGCTTCCGTTTTTAGATTTCACATGGATTAAAAAATAATTGGTAAATTATAATTTAGTTTTTAAAATTTTATTTAATTAAAAAATAATTAATCACTAATAAAAATTAATTATTTTATTTAATTAAAATTATTTTTATTTAAAATTATTTTATTTAAATAAAATAATTAATTTTTATTCAGCTATTTACTTTTCTAAAATTAAAATAAATAAAATTATTTTTTTTAATTATTTAATTTATTTCCTTATTTTATATTTATAAAAATTATTTTTATATATTTAATTAAAAAATTATTATTTTTATTTAATTAAAAATAAAATAATTAAATATATATATATATATATATATTTTTCTTATATATATATATATATATATATATATATATATACACACACGAGACATTTTTAGTTATTTTACTAAAATTTAATGAACAAAATAATAAAATAAAAGAAATGATCAAGTTTATTGGCATAATTAAAATATAAAGACTAACTGCAATTTTTTTTTTTAAATACTCTCATCTCAATTTATAAATTTTAATTTTCAATATTTATAATTTATAAATTTATAAAATTATAATATTTTAAATATTTTAAATATTTTAAAAATAAAATTAAAATCAAAATTGAAAAATCTTCAAAATATTTAAGTTTATAATTTTGAGAATAAAATAAAATATTAAAAATTAAAAATTTTAAAAAAATAAATTTAAAAATTTAAAAATTATAACATTTAAAAATTTTGAATATTTTAAAAATTAAAACTAAAATTAAAATTAAAATTAAAATTGAAAAATCTTCAAAACATTTAAGTTTATAATTTTAATAATAAAATAAAATATTAAAAATTAATAATTTTGAAAATTATAATATTTTATAAATTATTAATTTATAATATTTTATTTTATTCTTAAAATTATAAACTTAAATGTTTTGAAGATTTTTCAATTTTAATTTTAATTTTAAAATGTTTAAAATATTATAATTTTATAAATTATAAATTATAAAATAAATTATAAATATTGAAAATTAAAATTTAAAAATTTTTAATTAAAATTTTTAATCTATAATTTTAAAATTTGAAAAATTTATTTTCTTTTCAAAATTATTAATTTGTAATATTTTATTTTAAATAAAAAATAAAATATCACATGAATAATTCACGTAAATTTTTTAAAATTAAAAAAATAATAATAAATTAACATTGCGAAGAGGATATTAACGATATTAATATTTTATACTTCTAATTTATATCGGGGCAAACTACGGAACTCGTTTTTTTTTTAAAAAACCATAAAAACGGATCAAACAATAGGTATTTTTTGAAGTTTGAACTTATCCCAATAAAATTAGATAGAAGACAAATAATAAAATAAAATAATTAAAAATAGAAGACAAATACGACACCTAAGTAACGGACCTTTGACGCCACGCAAGTCTCTTCCACTTTTGCCCTTCTTCCCCCTAAATTTTTGTTCGTCAGTTTCCTCTCCAGTCTCCACCAAACGGCCTGTCTCCGTCAACGATGGCTTACCTTGGGATAAAGTTCTCTGTGTACGTTGTTTCTCTTCTCTTTTTATCCAAAATCCGACACTCCTTTTCCCTCGATAACTCATCTCTGAATCAATCTGTCGCAGATATTCATGATCTTCTCCCTTTATACGGCTTTCCTCGTGGTCTAATCCCAGACAATGTAAAATCCTACACACTCTCTCGATCTGGGTGTTTCACAGTTCAATTAGCAACCACATGTTATGTTCACTTTGATCAGCTTGTGTATTATGCTGAAGAAATCAAAGGGAAACTCAGTTATGGTACTGTGCATGATGTGTCAGGGATTCAAGCAAAGAAGCTGTTTATTTGGTTACCAGTTAGTGGAATTGAGGTTAGTAAAGATGATGATATGATTGAATTCTTTGTTGGGTCTGTTTCTCAGAAATTACCGGCAAAGCAGTTTGAAGATATCCCTGCTTGTAAGAGCAAGGTTGGACTAAGGACTAATCTGGACTCAATGTGAGGTAATGTTATCTTTTCAATTATTTCAATTTCTGGGTTTTTGTGTTTTACTCTTTTTGGTGCTTGTGAATTTCTTGTATGCTTTGAAATTAGTTCTTTCTAGGAGCTTAAATTTGCCTTAGGCTGCCTAATCAATGAATGTTATAGGTAGAGGAATAAATGCGGTGACTGATTTTTCTGCATTCTGCTGATAATCAATGATAGTAATTGTGTGAAATCCGGATAACAACTTAGAAAAATTGTTTTTCCCAATTATCTACCGATATCTTTAAATCAACAATTCAAGGGATTGAAGTTCATTTTTTTTTTATTTTCGTAGGTTGCTAGTATGATTTGATTCCAGTACTAATTGATAAGATATAGCATAAAGAACGTTTTGTTTCGGCTCGCAAATGTAATAAGCATTTGTATTTTTCAGTAAGAGTGGAATTGAATTTTTCAGTCAATTTGGTTCATTAGTATTATTATACAAGCCAATTGAATGTTTGGGGGTTTCTTATGGAAGTGGAGATGTGATTTGAGGAGAGGTTATAGTATTGAATGCATTTAACAAGCAATTTGTTTGGTATGTCAAAACTGATGTCCATTCAGAGCTGCAAGAACAGGAACACTTTTTATTTTTACCCTATTCCTCAGGATCCTCAACTAATAGTACTATGTCAAAAAGTTGGCAAATTGTAACAATTCCAGAAGTTTGAGAAAGAAGAAAAGGAGCAGTGTTATAATTTTAAGAAAACTAGTGATGAGATTCTTAATTGTTTGTTTGCCAACACGTGCTAATGTGTGACCTTGACAGTATTTGACTTGTTTGCTATAACTTTTGCTTAGTTATGTACCAGATTTTGTAAATTATATATTTATTAATAACATATGTCACTCTGTCATCTTCTTAAAGTAAGTTGTTTTCAGTGGATACTAATTCCCAAAGCTAGTAATCCTTAAAGTACCTCAAGCTAGAATCTCTATGGTCTATGTATATCTGCACTCCTTGTTATGACAGATTAGAACTCTTAATTTATTCGAAACAAGATAATTTACAAAGTGTTGGCATTATAAAAGTTAAGAGGATGATGCATGTTACCATGTTAAAGTTGCACACTTAAAATACTTCCTTGCCTACTTCTACTTGGGCACCAATATAAGCACCTTAGTTCCCTTCGCTCTCATCTTTTCACGTACTTGCACAGTGAGAAAAATAAGATTCGCTTTCATAGATGTATAATGCTTGAGGATACAGTCTTGGGGAACTTTCCTATGAGGGTTATTTTGTTTTAACGGAGGAAATTGGCAAAATTTCCCTGGACAAAACTTGAAGTCAAATTATTGCAGAGCTGTTGTTATATTAGAGGCAGTATTTTCTTCTTGCTTGCTAAAATTGTGCCTAGGGGTGATCTTGATATCCTGTTGTGGATATCATGCAGATTCTAATGCCCTTGTTCATGTCAGTAGCAGTCTATGGATTAGCATTGACATTTAAAACTCTTGCAAATAAGTTTGCGTTCTCATTAGAAAGCATTCACTTGCAACTTGAAGGATAATGAACATAAGATCCTTTTTATTTTTCAATCTCTCTCTCTCCTTTTTTTTTTTTTTAAAAAAAAAATTGGCTAATTTTTAATAGTGAATCGTGCTTAGAGGGCTGTAGAATTGCAATTGATTTTAAAGAAATGCAGATTTTCTGATGGAGAATAGAAAGACAAGAAACTTCAAATTCAAATACTCAAGTTTAGAATTAAGGTCTAGATTTAATATGGGGTTTTTTGGACAAATTATAGAGTATTTAGAGTTTAATATATGTGTCTAGCTGTTTGCTGGTCTATTATTTTGAATAAGGAGCAAATTTGTAATTTCCAGATATTCTGGAAAATTTGTCCCAATTTTTTTAGAAGTCTTTATTTTTAATTTTAGGTAATATTTTGAGTCTTTGTTAGTTTAGGAAGAATTTATTTCTTTTTAATTTGTTTTATGGAATTCAAATCCTTATAGGATGAGGATTAGTTTGGAAGTCATTTATTTAAAGGTTTAGAAGTTGTTTTAAGTCTATAAATACCTAGTGTTTGTAATAGAAGAGGAGATTTTATAGCAGAGGAGATTTTAGAAAGAGAAATACAGAAAAGAGAGAGAAACAAATGAATAGATCTATGTTGATAGTTGAATACCTAATACACACTGGTAATTCCTCTTATATGCTAACCATTTCCCTAACTAATAGCTGCCACATCATCTAAGTCAATTAGAATCTGTAACTACTTCCCAGCTCATAGTTTTTATTAGTTGTGCAACTGATTTCTGTTACATGTAATGCTTATCCTATTAAACTCTAATTCTATATCTTCTCCTGTAACATGTAATAATACCCCTCCATTAGCTCTTTCTTGTCCCCAAGAAAGAGGATATTGTGGAAATTGAGCTTCAATAAAGGATCTGTCTTCCCAAGTAGAGTCTGCAATAGGTAAATTGACCCATTTAATAAGACCTTGGAGAACCTGTTGATTATTTCTGGAGATAGTCCTAGACTTTTTCAGGTGCCACAATTACTATGTCTTCTGCTAGGGTAGGTAGGTCTAGCAAAGGAGTGATGTTACCCCCCAGTTTCTTCCTGAGTAATAAGACATGAAACATAGGGTGTATTAAGGAATTAACAAATAATTGCAGTCGATAAACCACCTTTCCAATCTTTTCTATGACTTGATAAGGCTCATAGTAGTTGGCAGCTAGCTTAAGGGTTTGTCTAAGGACAATAGAGTTTTGTCTGTAAGGCTGCAATTTTAAGTAGACCCAATCTCCCACCTGGAACTCCCTTTTTGTTCTCTTTTTGTCCACCTGTTGCTTCATTTTGTTTTGGGCTAGCAGCAGACTGTCTTTGAACAGGTTAGTAATGTGTTGTATGTCCGTAAGCTAGTCACTAACAGCTGCCACTTTAGTAGTATCAGAGGGAATGAGAGCAGGGATTGGAGGTTTGTAACCATAGAGGGCTTCAAATGGGCATTTTGATGAACCTATGGTGGGAGAAATTGTACCACCATTCAGTCAATGATAGCCAATTAGACCAGACAATAGGCTGCAATTGAGTCATGCATTTGAGATAAACTTCCAAACACTGGTTGACTCCCTCAGTTTGGCTATCTGTATGTAGGTGGTAGGCAGTGCTGTATTTGAGAGTAACCCCCATATTTTTAAACAATTCTTTCCAAAACAGGCTTGTAAAGATTCTAATAGGCTTGTAAAGATTCTATCCCTATCAGAAACAATAGACTAAGATGCCCCATGGAGTTTAAAGATGTGGTTTAGGAAGAGTTTGGCTATAGAAATAGCAGCATAAGGATGAGTTAAGGGCAAGAAATGAGCATATTTAGTCAGCCTGCATAAACTACTAATATTGCATTGTATCCCTTGGACTTAGGTAATTGTTCAATGAAATCCATTGAAATTTGTTGCCATGCTAGTGTAGATATATGTAATGGTTGGAGGAGTTCAGGGCTAGCACAGTGTTCTGATTTACATCTGGCACACATTTCACATTTTCTGATCCAATCCAAGACAGTCTGTTGCATACCAGGCCAAAAGAAATGTTTGTTGAGCCTGCTGAGGTAACCTGAATGCCAGAGTGTCTTCCCAAGGCTGATGTGTGATATTGTTGTAGGAGTTGCAGACTAAGTGAAGTTGATGTCCCCACATATAGCCTCCCTTTATAAGTCAATACCCTATTCTACAATTGAAACTCAGGGTGACTTGTAGCACTAATAGCTAATTGCTTGACCAATTCAGTTGCTCTCTCATCTCCCTCATAACTCTTGATTAATTCTTCCATCCAAGTAGGTGAGATACTGGTATGGCCAATACATAAATCTGTTGTAGACTTAGAAGTTGCAGGTCTCCTGGATAGGGCATCTGCTACTGTGTTCTCCACTCCTCTTCTATAAAGAATTATTTATTCCAATCCCAATAGCGTAGAAATGCCCCTTTGCTGTAGATTGGTGTGTATTCTTTGCTCCAGCAGGTACTTGATACTCTCATGGTCAGTTTTAATATAAAATTGACTGTGTTCTAGGTAGTGCCTCCATTTTGTAACAGCAAATGTGATTGCCAATAACTATTTCTCATAGACTGATAGGGTTTTGCTTCTAACTCCAAAAGCCTGAGAGACGAAGGCTATAGGTGACCCTGTTGTTGCAGGACAACCCCCTATTTCCACATTACTTGCATCTGTTTCCACTACAAAAGGTTGAGTGAAATCAGGTAGGGTTAACACTGGAGCTTTAGTCATGCCGTCTTTCAAGTGGTTAAAAGCAGTTTGGCAGCTTCAGACCACTGGAAAGAGTCTATCTTTAGTAACTCAATCAGGGGTTTAACAATCAGGGCATAATTCCTTATAAATTTTCTATAATACCCTGTCAGCCTAAGGAAACTTCTGAAATCTTTCAAGGTCATAGGGTTTGGCCAATTAATCATAGCAGAAATCTTGTGAGGGTCTGCCTTATCAACCAAATAAAGGCTGGCAATCCCAATCTTTTGATCTTCTGAAATATGGTAGGCCTCAAAATACTTCTCACACTTCTTAAGCCATGCTCTAGAGTCTTTTCCTTTGAAATTCAGCAACTTAATCTTAGGAAAGAAAAGGTTTTTACCTTCATTGCTTCCTAATTCAATTGGTGACTGTTTCCAGGAAGTTGAAGCCTGTGTTGGCAAGGATCCTCCTACTGGATTGGGCAGCAGTCCTTTGTCTCTGTTCCCATTTCTTCCTTCTACTGGATTGGCATTACCTTTGCCTCTATCTGTAGCTAGTTGGGTCATGAAAACCTTTAATTCTTCCAAAATATCTTGGTGCTTGCTGGATTGGTGCCTGACTTCCTTAAATTCTTTGAGTTATGCAAGATTCCTCATAGAATGTTCTTAAATGCTTCTGCCTTGTCTTCTAACTCAATTATTCGAACCATCTCAGCTCTAACAATACTAGATTGAGCCATTGGTCTTGAATTGAAAGAGTTGAAAAAGAACTGGGAAAGAAGGATAAAGAAAGAAGAGAGAAAAGAAAAAAAATCTTACGGTTTCTGAAGGTAAGAAGAACTTTTCTGTCAAAGGTCACAGAAGGAACTGAAATTCTAGCGTTTCTAAGATTGATTTTTATCGGTCCCAAAAGATTGAAACCATGCTCTGGATACCAAATGTTAGGTTACGCTAACCCTAACAAGGAATGCTAGAGAAGAAATAGTTAGAGCAGAGGAGATTTTAAAGAGAGAAATACAGAAAAGAGAGAGAAACAGATGAATAGATCTTTATTGATAGTTAAACACCTAATACAGACTGGTACTTCCTCTTATATACTAACCATTTCCCTAACTAATAGCTATCACATCATCTAAGTCAGTTAGAATCTATAACTACTTGTCAGTTCATAGTTTTTATTAGTTGTATACTTGATTTTTGTTACACGTAATGTTTATCCTATTAAACTCTACTTATATATCTTCTCATGTAACATGTAACAATGTGATGCCATGTGACCTTATTTGTGATTTCTAAAGAAGTTCAGATGTGAAATTTAAACTATTTTCTTTAGTTTTCTATTCATATTATTGTTCATTCATTTACTATTGACAATTACTGTTCACAACTCCAAAAACAGCCCATAACTCTCTATTCTTGCTTAGTTTTGCATCTTAACTCTCTTATTTACATACGTTAACATTCCACTTATAGTTTTCACCCATCCCAGCCTCAATATGAATCTGAAATTCGCTCTTTATAACTAGCTCTCCAACCCATCCTGCATCAGTTTGGTATCATAGCTTGAAATCATAGGAGCTTGTTGCTTTAATCCTCAATGATGGAGGATATTCTTTGGAATGAAATTCAGTAATTACAAACTGAAAATTAGTGCTTACAAGCTTCGGATAGACAAGTTGCATTGTTTGAAGGACAAGTATGTGTTCCTAAACAATCTTCTCCTTTGTATCATGAATTTATGACAATTAATCATGTCCTATATGTTAAGGGAACACAATTTCAAGATTTGATAATGCCTTTTATGAATAGTCGAGATTTGCAAATTGCAACTAAGCATGATAAAAAACAATTTCAACTAAATAATAGAGTGGGTGACATTGGTTTAAGAGACAAGATAGAAGTTTCTAACTTTAAAGTTATGTCAAATTCAGCTTTATTTTGTGATTGGTTCCATTGTATTGAATCTTTCTTTAATTGGTATAATATGGGAGAAGATCATAAAGTAAAGTTTGCAAAGATGAAATTTATTGGGCTAGCTAAATTATGATGGTATAGTGTTGAGCATGATATACAAAGATTGAGACAACCACCTATCCGTACATGGAAAAAGATGAAGGCTAAACTACAGGGGAAGTATTTGCCACTCTATTATCTTGAAAAGACGCATCAAAAGTTGAGTACTTTACAAAAGAGCAGCATGTCAATGGTTAGATATAATTACAAATTTGAAGAGGCACAAATTGAAGGTTGAATGACAAAAGAAGTTGCAAAAGGATTGGCCCCCTTAAACTTCATGTTTCCAAGACTTATAATTCTGACCACAAAAAGATAATGCAACCTCTCCAAAACCAAGAGCAAAAGCAAGAATTGCAAGCTAAGATTCTTGGACAACAAGGTAAAGCATCAAAGTTTGATTGAATATCAAAAACCAGAAAAGAAATTGAACATTTTGGAGACTCAACTCTGCAAGCTAATATTGCTACTAATAGCAAACATACATTGCTTGGAAAAGTAAAGATGAGATTTGAAGGAAAGGAATTTGTTGACAAGTGTATGGATGGAGAGGAGGTAGAACAAGTTGCAGTAAAACAACAAGATGTTGGAAAATTAGAAGTGACAAAAGGTTTCAACTTTATTGTTGAAGATACCAAAGAAGTTGGATTTATATTGCCTCTAGCCAATACTCAAGAGATGGACTTTGTAATTTCTATCCAATTCATATACAAGTCTAAAAAAGGTTTTCAAGTTTTCATATTATTGCTAGCATACAAAGAGGCAAAATGACAATTAAACAACTCGTCATTTTTATAGGCACTTCAAAACTTGAGGTTGAGTTTTTACAACAAGGGGAGAATGACGAAGAAAAGGAAGACAAGAAACTTCAAATTCAATGACTCAAACTTAGAATTATGGTCTAGATATAAGATGGGCTTTATTGAACAAATTATAGAGTATTTAGAGTTTAATTCATATGTCTAGTTATCTGCTGGTCTATTATTTTAGATAATGGGTAATTTTATATTTTTCAGATTTGCTGGAAAATCTGTCCCAATTACTATAGAAGTCTTTATTTTTAATTGCAAGTCATATTTTGAGTCTTTATTAATTTAGGAAAATTTTATTTCTTTTTATTTTGTTTTATAGAGTTCAAATCCTTATAGGATGGGGACTAGCTTGGAAGTCATTTACTTAAAGGTTTAGGAGTTGTTTTAAGTCTATAAATTCTGTTTTATGATTGAATAAAAAAACATCAATTATGCTATTTCGAGTTGTATAATGTAATTCAACCTTAAATGTGATGTCATGAAACTTTAGATGTGATTCCTAATGAAGTTTAGGTGTGAAATTTAAACTATTTTCTTTAATATTCTGTTCATATTACTGTTCATTCATGTACTATTCATAATTATTGTTTACAGCTCCAAAAACAGCTCATAACTCTTTATTCTTGTTTAGTTTTGCATCTCAACCCCTTTATTTACATTCCTCAATTTTCCGC
This sequence comes from Aleurites moluccanus, assembly GCA_948193065.1. Taxonomy (NCBI): domain Eukaryota; kingdom Viridiplantae; phylum Streptophyta; class Magnoliopsida; order Malpighiales; family Euphorbiaceae; genus Aleurites; species Aleurites moluccanus. The sequence continues at coordinate 13,762 of CANXYC011964267.1, read as the reverse complement.
TTATTGTTTCTTCCCATCCTAGCCTCCTTATAAACCTGAAATTCGCTCTTTATAACTAGTCCTCTAACCCGTCCTGCATTTTTTTTTTCCTTTAAAGAAGCATGGGCATGCCTAGAGTCCTAGATTCAGGCGTGTTCCTTGGGGTTTCTGCAGTTGTGGAATCAAATTGAATGCTGGTGGCCACAGACAATTACATTGAAGTGAAAAAGGAAAAAGAAAAACCATGTATGGTAGAATCGCTGCATTAGATTCCTGCATTCACTCTCAATTTGTTGGATACCTAAACTATTTAGAGCAAGTCTTGAGACACTACAAGAGCATTCACTTTAGTATACTGTTATAGAAAATGGTATAATCCTAGTTAATTGCCTGTTCCACTGACAATATCAAGTATACATTTTTTCGTACTACCCTGAAAAGAGTTAAGCATTATCTATTACCGTACTCTCTCTCTCTCTACTTTACCATATTGTATCAAATGAGCTGTGTAATGTCTTGTGTATACTGAAAATTTAACAAATGCTATGAATTTCAAGTAATGTTATGCACTGCGTTTGGACAATTAACGAAACTAATTTATTTCATGATTTTGTGGCAGGTGGTAATGAAGTTATGTTTTTGCCATCCGCCTTAAAACTACCTTGCACGAGTCATAACTTGGTACAAATGAAGCAAATTAATGTGTGTATTTCTTTTTCTCTTTCTGGGGCCTGTTGATACATGTAAACTGCAAAGGGATTGATAAATGGATCTTTTCAATACTTGTGATCTAAATAGCATTGTCTGTTACATGGGAATCTTAATAGCTATGGATGTTGTGTGCACACAAACTAAATCTTTCTCCTCCTTTTCCCCCTCTTTTGTATCTTTGTATGCATATGCACACTCGTGGATCATAGGGTTAATATAAAAAACATTCGAGGTCTGTCTTGATATATACTTTGGTTAATTTGGTCTTTTACTGTTTCCAAATTAGTTATTTTATAATTAAGAATTAATTTGTTGAATTGTTAACAAATTTTAATAATTGAAACTGTGAATTTTGAAATACAAATCAAGTGTATATTAAGACAGATCTTAGGCATTTTATAGAGAATTTCTGATCCAATATGCAAGCCCTCCCCAAGCTTCCATCCAAATTTGTTTGAAATCTAAAATGACTTGGACGTATTGGCTCGAAATAAAATTACAACTCGATCTAATCAGCAAGTTATAAAATCTATTTGAATTGTATTCGAAATTTTTTTCAAGGTGAACCTGTCAAGTAACTTAATCCTGTCACTCGAAGTTACCTGATTTTATGCTCGCCCGACTTGATGCATTTGCCACCTCTACAACCTTTACAGTTTATCCTCGGAATGATATATGCTTGATTACATAAAACAGGCCAGCAGAAATAGCTCTTATTCCACAAGGAATTTTTTTTTTTAATATTATTCTTTCAACTTCTATATCCTACAAGTTAAGAGAACAGGAAATCTTTGTATTTATTGGAAATGATTTGATGAATCAAATTCTATTCCAATGGGTAAAGTCCTTTCCAATACTGAATCTTAACAGGGAACAATGTGCCTATTGCACTCCCAAACATTTAAAATAATCATATGTCACCCACAAACATATGATAATACACCATCTCACCTAAGTTGGAACTAATTCCACTACCTCTCTTTTTATTTATTTATTTAAACACATTTATGATCATCCCGCTTTATGGGCTTTATGGTTGATAGGACTAAATCATATTTCAGAATTCGTGATTGCCCCTATCAATATGTGCATTTTCCACTGATATAATTCCACCACCTCTTTAATTCTGGATAAACAAACAACACACTGAGTTACTATTACAGTGGATATGTAATTTTGTTCTATACTTGCTGCATCGTGACTGTTTCTATTATTCGAACATTAAAATTTGATATAAGACAAATTTGAAATAGTAATTCTAATTCTGATTATTATTATTATTATTATTTTTGCATTTCTATTTATTTTCCTTTTCTTTGAACTCCAAAAAATTCTTTTGATATTTATTAATTTTTCTATCTTTTAACTCGTTCTAAAGGAATAGCAACGGACGAAGTGGACCATGATGGGATTTGCAATTCCTATTCCTGTTCGTGTCTCATTGGCACTGTTTGGAATAAATTATATGTAAGAATTCAATTTAATTAAATTTTATTAATAGAATTTAATTTAATTAATGATAGAATTTACATTCAATTCTATTAAAAGAATTTAATTCAATTAATGATATTCAAAATAAAATTTAAAGTGATAGGCAACTCCAGCGGGTTTGGGTACTGACTCGCGCTCAATTTTTTTTTAAAGTTACACTAGGGAGTGTGCTCGTGTGATGCTGCGAGTAAGCATTATAAATAAATTATGATAAATAAATTAACAATGATGAAAAGTATAATAATTGTTTGCAAGTGAAATATATAATAACATCATCCTTAACATAAGAAATAATTTAATAGCATTTTCTTAATATCATCCTAAATTCACATGGTATATGATATAATTTGATTTGTCCAAAATATTTATATTAATTTTTAACATGTTGTCTGATATATTAATAAGGACGAGACATTTTTAATACAACAAACAATAATAAGAACATAATTTCTTACTTAACAAAAAGCAAAAAATGTTTTATAGTGCATCAAAATTAGGTAATAACTAACAAAAAATTTATTTTCACACTTGTGTATGATGTGGATGAGTTAATCTGCACGCTTATTGTTTGTTATCCAAGGATATGCAAATAATATAATTTGAAAATAAATTATAATATAATATGATTTGTCCAAAATATTTATATCAATTTTTAACATGTTGCTTGGTATGTTAATAAGGACAAGACGTTTTTAACACTAAAACCAATAGTAAGAACATAATTTTTTACTTAACAAAAAGCAAAAAGTGTTTTATAGTGCATCAAAATTAGGTCATAACTAACAAAAAAAATTATTTTCACACTTGTGTCTGATGTGGATGAGTTTATCCGCGTGCTTATTGTTTGTCATCCAAGGATCTGCAAATAATTTTTAATATAAAATAATATTAAATCAAATCAAATCAGAAGAATTTGTAAACTTGGTGAATTCATGCAAAAAAAAAAAAAAAAAAAAAAAAGAAAGAAAAAAGGAAAATAAAAGAATAACTCCTCTACTATTCTTTAAGTGTGTATCACAAACCTTCTACGGGCTTGATGAGGATTTGAGTCTTCATTATCATAAGTTGATGAACTTGTTGCAGATTGAGTGATGCCAGGGCTGAAATAAAGGGAGCAATGATGTTTAATCAAAGGTGGTAACATAAATATATAAGTAAAATTGAAATGATTGAATAAAATAGTGTGAAAAAATTTGAAAGTGCAACAAACCTTGGTTGAAATTCGATTCCAAATTCATAAAGATATGAGAGTTTTCTTTTAACTGGGTTCTCAATTTTGGCATGGTTGAGTAATGATGACGACAATTGTGAAACAGTAACTGGCATAGGCATTTGAGTGTTTTCAAAGGATTGTTGGGAGGATGGAGTTGTTGTAGTGATAGTTGCATTGTTGTAGTGATAGTTGCACCATGAGTAATTGGTGGGGTAATTTCTTGCGAAAAGGATGATGGTACAGCAGATGGTCTTTCAATTTGTAGTTGTTGTGGCATGACAGTTATGTCATATGCTGTTGTGATGATTAGATCACTTCTTGACATATCAATTTTGGGTAACCCCTAATTTACTTGAAAGAGAAAGGTTTTGCCGATGAGTTGATGAATTTCTTATGGAATAATGTTAGGATTACATTTCTTCTCATTGACAAGAACATCGACTGGACTTTTCAAGATATTTATGGCAATTTTTCCCATAAGCATGAACATTGCTTCCTCGGTTTGGTCTTCAATAATGCAGTCAAATTTGTACCTATAATATCAAGCATAAGGATAAATTATTATTATGATATACAATAGTAATGGGACAAATGTAAGTATCTATTATATAATCTAATGGAGAAAAAATTAGGCTATATAATTTTTGTAGTTATAGTATTTGCTGGTAAAAGAAAAAATAAAATTTAAGTAAATTTATGGAAAGTAAAGATAGACTATTTGAGTTAAGTAGATTGATTTCGTTCTTATGTAAATTGTTTATCATGGTGTTGGCCCTTTTAGAGGTTTTCCGTGCTCTAGGTATTTTGTTCCATTCTCAGCTTTGAGGCTCGTTGTGCATGTAGGACAATCATAGTAGTACCATCAGAGGTTGAATGTTATGTTAATAATTTTTGCTTCACAAGTAAACTTGACATTTTGGAAAGAAAATTGAAAGCAATTAATTTAGAAGGTGGAAGACAAATTAAAAAAACATGTATAAATTGAAAAAAAGGTACTTTGTTTCTGTCTGGATCCATCTCATGAAATTGTTTCAAGGTGGTTCGATCTTATTGCATCATTTGTTGCATTGTTAGTGTATTTGGTGTTGTTGATGATTTGATTTTTGGTGTAAAGTTGGTTCTAGCAAACCTAATTATGAGAATTAATAAATCAGCAATGTGTTAATAAGTTTTTTTTTCTTTTGTGAATAATAAGTAAAATATGAAGTTTAAGGTTGGAAATTAGTGTTTAAGGAAGTTATATCAACATTTTTTAGTAAATTTCCGCTTCAGAAATTTCTGGGTTGATAAATATCACTGTGCATGTTGTGCTATTTGCATTGATGACATCTGTCATAAAAAAATGATGTTACATAGTTAGTGTCTTGTTGGATAAGGAAAAGAACATTATTTAAGAAAAATATTTTAACTGTTGAACTCTTTGATCCTTGTGCTGGTGAAGACCATGATGCATGGGCTATCAAGTTCAAAAACTGTTTATTGATCAAATGATCTTGCTGCATCTCCCCATAGAGTAATAGTCAGTTTATCTCTCCTGCAGTGTGATTAATTGTGAAATGTTAAATGAATTAAAAGAAAGTTGAATATTAATAGAATGTATATCAAATAATTTGTTGTAATACCCCGGCAGATAGAACCGTAAATAGTGAAACATAACCGTAACTAGTAGATTATAGTAATTGATGAAGTATTAATTTAAGTATGGCTCAATTACTCACTGAAGTATACAGAGAATGGTAGAGTGTAATACTCATGAATTTTTGAACCTCAACCGAGTCACTTTTGCGACATTGTTTCGGAAAATACCGGTGTTAATTACACCGCCTAGAGAAATAGTAGTCTGGTTGATTTAAGATTTTTTTACTCTGACTAGGGGGTAAAGAGTCATCTATATTTATGTGAATTTTTGGTGAAAAGAAAAAATTGAAAAATGTTTTGGAATGCTGAAAATAAGAGTAATGACAAAATTATAAATAAGTGAAACTTTAGGGACAATTTGAGAAACTTACTGTCTAAGACCTAGAATGACTTTAAAAGCTATATGATGATAAACTGCACATAAAAATAAGATATTTTATTTCCCACTTCATAATCTAATTCTTAATAGAATTGACATAATTAATTACAGAAGTTGTGGGGTCAAAGTATAATTAAAGGAAGATTGAAGGACTAAAGTGTAATTTGTCAATTCTTCCAAGTATAAAAGGGACACTTAAAATATTTTGCTTCAGCTTCTTCTCCTCTCGACCTTTGGCCGAACTAATCTACTCCATTTCCATCCAATTTTAAGCCAAAATTCAAGAGAAAACTTAAGGAAAACCTTGAAACAATCTTTGATTCTTCCATTTCCAACCTAATTTCACTTGGAAACTTAAAGCAAATCAAGGAAACTTCGGAAGAAGAATTCGGCTAGGTCATCATTCAAAGGTAAGAAAGTGATTTCTTTGATTAAATAGATGATTTAAGTGTGTTAGACATTGAATTAGATGGGTTTAAAGCTTAATTGCATCAATTGATGCATTTAGTAGAGAATCCCCAATTTTCCAAACCCTAATTGAAGTTGTGTATAACCAAATTTTAGATTCTTGATGTTTAATATTTAATTAGGCTAAATAATGTTTAATTGATGCTAATGGAAGCTTTATGAATGATGGTTTTGGTATAGAACACAAGGAAATACAAGTTTGCTCTTTAAGCCTACTTTGAAGGAAATGGTGGGAAATAAATTTTTCTAGCTAATTTGAAGTCATAGATGAGTTTAATATGCATCATTTAACATGTTCCAAGCATTGAAATGTTGATTGGAGACCTCCTTCAAAAACACCATGTTGGTCAAACCTCACTTTACTATTCATGCCATTGTTTTTGTTTTGTTTTTCTTCATGATTCACTTGCCATTTTGATCCTTTGAATGATGTTATTTGTTGGATTTCTAATGCCCATTGTAATGCCTACATTGTGAGTTATTTTTTGATTATTAGGGCAATGTCAATATTATACCAAAACCCTACCAATTTGTTCATTGAATGTTGCACACCAAGTGTTTGATAAAATGCCTAGTTCATTTTTTATAGGCCTACCACTTATTTCATTCATAGGCCTACCATTTGAATGCCATTGTCGCCAGTGACATTGGCTAGCCAATTGAGCCAACCTTTTGACCTTGAATGACCAACTTGTGTTCCAACCCAATGTTAATTGTTATACCTATTGCTATTGTTTATGTACCTCCCATTGCTTATACATTGTTCAATTACAGTATCGTTTGATTGATTCGAGAGCTATTACTTATTGATGAGACAATTGCTATCTATTGATATCCATTGATTTGTTTCCATGCCTATATTATTTTTCATGTTGATTTGACAGAGCTTTCTCAAAGATGGGGTACGGGTAAATACCGTCGGCAATGTGCACATTAATTACATGGTACCCTAGCTGAGAAGGGTTAATTGTCCTAGCCATAAGTACCTGATTAGCCTTATGTACATGATATGAGATTATATGTTTTCATGGCCCAATATCTGTCTTATCTACATGATATGAGTATTGTTGATCCATTTATTGTTTCCAACCATGGATTATGTTATTGTTTTGTTCATTCTGTAATCTAGTGTACAACCCTGACTTTTACTGATTAATTACCTATTTACTATTGATTACCTAACCATTTTCTATTAAGTGATGTATATTAGATTCATTGAGTATTTTAATACTCATTCCTTTAGTTGTTTCATATTTTTCAAGTCCAGAGTAAAAGGCAAAATCCCGACACTTGTTCCTCTGTGGATTTCTGTAGTGTGAATTTAACAGTGTAATTATTTTAAATACTGTAATATGTATATATTCTTAGTTGCTCTATGGTTATATATACGAGGTATAGTTAGACTGTATTTGTGAATACATGATATTATATGAAAATTAAATTCTTATATTATATATGAGTATAATGATTACAAACAAATGCACTATAGATTATACTAAGACAGACTACCGAGTAACATAATGAATAATAAGTGATTAATTGGATAGTAAAGGGATTATAGAAAATGATACTGGATTCTACGGGTGCCGGTCGCCTTTGGCATCTTCTGCATCTTAGGACTGTCATGTTTCAAAATCAGGACATGATATTTTTATAAGGTATTATTTTGTATATGTAATTAGTTTTCTAGTTAGATTATTTATGTAATTAGTGTCATGATCCGAGTCTGGGGCATAACAGTTCTAGGATGCGGGAACAGTCAGAGACGTCCAACACTCGTAGAACACCAGTAGTACAGATCCAAATACCCATTAAATTCCAATATCATAATCATTAAATATACTTAAATTATAACAATTTAGATATATAAATTTCATCACATAGATATAATATTTATACAGTCTATACTGCTAATTACGAATTATTTACAGACCATAGAACATATCTAGAAAATTAACAATATACAAAAATATTATAGTAATTACATTACAAAATGGACACTGGTTCCTCAAAGATGAAACTGGAAACCGAATCATTGCTCATGTCCTGAAAGTTTCAAAACACTACAAAGTGAGTATACAAATACTTAGTGAGCTCAATATACAATAAAATACATACATGATAAGGTAACAGTAAGGAATAAATTAAACAATATCAAAGGAAAGGACAGTGCACACCAATGTCTATAAGGTATGATATAGATAATATTAAAATAGGCAGTGTCATTATTAGAATTAACTGTTAAGTCTGTATGTGAAAGTGACAGACTAAGGGGTCAGTAGCAGTAACAGTGAGTATCAGTAAAATACATAAGGTGGGTCATGCCTTATGACTAGGACAAATCCCTTCCCAGTTAGGACAAATCTCTTCCCAGTTAGGGTTCTGGACAATTAACCCTGTCCAGCAGGTCATTGTACACAATGCCGATGGATTTTCATTACTACCCCATCGGTCAGGTAGTTCTGTCAAATATACATATATAAGGCAAACGAAACAATATGTATCATCAAAGGAATAATATCAATGAATAGGATAGGTAATAGTGTGATAAACTACAGTACCAGTCCGTGAAACTGAAATACCCTAGAAATGCATAACAGGTTTTGGTGAATAAAATTCTCAGTATATAGATTAAAAATCATCGAAATAACCAATAATAATTTTAGAAAGCCAGTTAGAGCGAAAACGGAAAATTTTTTCAGAAAACGTCGGTACTGATATCACCACCGTAAAAATAGCGAAACGGACGACGGATGAATTTTTAAATTTGGATTGAGAATAATTGATAAGTTATATTCATGTGTGAATATAGTAAAAAGAAATTTGAGAAAATATTACAGAACGCTCACAAAACAAGCAAAAGAGTATTGTCGGTGAATAGTAAAATTTGTAGGTCCTAGTTTCAGAATGACTTTGAAACTATTTTTATTAAATATTATTGATTAAAATATGATGTTTAAACATTCACTTTGAGTTTTAATTCCCGATGGAATTGTCGGAATAAATTACCGAGCGAAAAAGGACCAAAACTAAATTTTAAAAAATTTGAGGGCTAAAGTATAATTTATCTATTTTTTCTTATTATATAAGCACAAAATAGGCAGAATTTTTTCCATTTCCATTTTTTTTGCTCGTGACCATTTTTCCTCTCATTTCTTTGATTTTTCAAGCTAAGTTTGTGAAGGAAATTTGTTCTAAACACTAAACTAAAACCATACAATCATCAACCAACCAAAATTAACCATAGAAAATCAATAATTTTGAAGAATAATGAAGGTGCAAATTTCAGCCAAAATGGAGTTTTGAGGTAAATGGTTTGTTTGTTTGATTTTTTGGTTTAAATAGATTAATTAGGTGATAAAAGAAATGGGTAAATTGTTTAATTGCATCAATTGATGCATTAAACAATTTTCCCCAATTTAAAACCCTAAAATTGAATTTGTATGAATTGATTTTGAGTATATGGATTAAGATAGGTAAATTGTCTTTAGAATAAGTCAATTGGGTATTTATAGGTATTTAATTGACGTTTGTTTCGTTGCAGAAAACTCGTTCGAGAAAAATTGTCAAATTTGGCCTAAACCGAGGATTTAGGAATTTGGTAGCAATTTCTTTGCTTTTGGTGATTTGGAGGCTTAGGTGAGTCTAATATACATCAATTTACTTACCCTAATTGATAGAATTGAATTTGGAATCCATTTGTGTAAATGGTATCTTGGTCGAACCCTAATTGGCCATTTTGCTTATGATATTTGCTTTGTTCTTTCTTTGGTTTCCATTGCTTATTTGATGTCTTATTTGAAGATTATTGAGTTGCGGTTGTTGCCTATAAATTGCTTTCTATGTGCATGTTTGTTGATATTTGGGGCAGTGTTGATATTGTGCCGAAACCATGCCGAAAAATCCGTAGGCCAACCATTTGAATGCCACCGTCGCCAGCGACCATGGCATGCCAATTGCGTCAACTTTTGACCGCAAACTGACCAAAATATGTTTGTTCCCATTTTTAGTCGTCAGACATTTAGTCTTCATTTCATTGATTATTATTGATACTTTATTGATTTTAGGCTCATTAATTGAATCTAATGAGCTCTCGTTACCTAATTGCTATTGATTGATTGATATTGAGTTTGTTGAGATTGAGGATAACATTGCGGTATAATGGTGTCCATTGATAATTTTCCTTCTTATGTTGACCTTATGTGATATAATAGAGCTATCAGTTCGACAGGGTAGCAGGAAAATACTATCGACCTTGTGCACATTGTATTACTGATACCCTAGTTAGGAAATGGGTTATGGACCTAGCCCGTCTTATGATACAGATATTGCTACAGGAGACTTTATGTGTGCATATAGTTCGCATATAGTCCATACAGGAGATTATATGTGCGCATATAGGTTGCATATAGTCCAGATTGATTGCTACAGGAGATTGTATAATTTCATACAATCCCGCCCTTTATCTGTTTTTCTCTATGGTAGTGAACCTATGATATCCTTATTGATCTATATTCTGTCATTTACTGAAAATTCTTCTATTAATTGGTTATTCTAAGTATTTGATATCATTGGTTCCTTTGTAAATCTCACTTTCATTGGCGATGCATATAGATTCACTGAGTATCTTATATACTCACCCTCTCATTATTTACTTATTTTAGGAGAGGAGTAGATTGCAGAATCCTATCGTCCATTATCCAGGGATTTTTGCCAGCATTACTGATGTATATATATTTTGTACTCTGTATTTTGATGTTCATATCTAGCTGCTCCATGGGGTATGTATGGGTTAGCTAGGATATGAGCAAATATATATATGTTTATAAGGATATATGAGATGATATTTCAGAATGAATAGTATTTTATAATTGATTGGATATATATATAGATATGCTATGTGTAACTGATGATGGATAATTTTATTTCCGCTGCGATAAATATGTATATTGTGAATGTGATTGATACTGGGTTCTACGGGTGTCGGTCGCCATTGGCATTTCCCATGCCCTATGACCGTCGCGATCCAACTGTGGAAATGGATTGACAGAGGTGGTATCAGAGCCTAGGTTACAGATATCAAAGCCTAGGTTGCAGATATCAAAGCCTAGGTTATGGATGAATAGTAACTAAGTACAAAATGGGGTAGAATTAAGTATACCATGGAGCATAGGATTTCTTTTGTCGTCTTTTGCTGTTATCTTCTGTTATATGTTAATATTTTGCGATTCTGTCATATTCTGAGTAAGTTTTTATTTTTCTAGACGGATTTCAGAGATGTCCGACGATCAAGATAGAGATACCCATGAGGCAGAGGTTTCCTCTAATGAGTCCTTGGTGAGGGAGATCTCAGTTTCAGGAGGTTCCTCCAGATCCCGACGGTCATCCAGACCCGGACGATCTTCTAGATCCCGACAGACTTCAAAAGGTATAGAGAGGGGGCAGTGACCATTGGAGAGATGAGGTTATGAGGGGGATTATGGATTTGCGTAGGGAGGTTTCTGATTTGAGGTGGGAGCGTCAGCATGTACCGCCACCCCCAGTGCCAATGGCAGTGCCCCCACCTGTGGCACCAGAGGCAGTTCCTATGGCACCTGCTCCTATGCAGCCAATAGGGGTTCCTGCGGAGCCTGCATTTCAGGGATGCCATAGAGTAATAGAGGAGGGAGGTGTCATAATGTTTAGCTTTCTGAAGCTAAACCTGCCTGAGTTTAGTGGAGATAGAGGTATTGACCCAGTAGATTTCTTGGAGGAGGTAGAGAAGGTAGTGAGGAGACTACCATGTTCTGAGTTGAGAGCTATGGAGCTTGTTGGCTTGCTACTGAAGGGCAAGGCATGGACTTGGTTTTCTAGGAGGATAGAGACCAGGCTATATAGTGAGCACCCATCTACCTGGATTGAGTTTAGACAGGGGCTTATTGATGAGTTCATCACAGAGGGGATGAATACTCGTAATCGGGTCAGATTTGAGCAGTTAGTACAGGAAGACAGATCGGTGGAGGAGTACGTAGAGGAGTTCATTAGACTGAGTAGATATGCTACTCACATTGTTCCTATTGAGGCTAAGCTGATTAGTAGGTTTCAGAGGGGTCTTCATGCTGCACTGCATAATGCATTATTATCTACAGATTTTACTTCTCTTACCACAGTGATTTATAAGGCCACGCAGATGGAAGAGAATTATAGATAAAAGAGAGAGAGAGAGGAGAGATCAGAAGAGGAAGGGAGCTCCAGGATCTTAGTTTAGGAGGGGAGAGAGCAGCTCCCAGTTTAGACAGGCAGAGCCAGTGCCACTATTTGATCAGAGATCCTCAGCAGGTAGTCAGAGGAGGAGGATTTAGACTAGGGGACCGTCAGTTGTTCACTCAGCACCTACCATTTCTCAGGGTTCCTTTAGACCAGTTACGCAGGCACCCAACATTCCTATTTGTGGATATTGTGGTCAGAGACATGAGGGAGAGTGCTGAAGACGGACTGGTGCTTGTTTGAGATGTGGCCAGCAGGGCCATTTTGCTCACAGCTGTCCATTGAGGGTTGATTAACAGCCATCTGTTACTGTCTCTCAGCCAGTGGGGTAGAGGAGACAGAGCATGGGCAGAGAGGCACCAGGCAGAGGATGAGGCAGGGGAGGACAGGCTCCTAGTGGTAGTCAGGCTCCAGCAGGTAGGAGCCAGGGCCGGGTATTTGCAGTCAATGCCCAGGATGCTCAGAGGACAGATAATGTGGTCATAGGTACTATTTTGATTGAGAATGAGATAGCCGATGCTTTATTTGATTCGAGTGCTACTCATTCCTTTGTGTCACCACACTTTGCACCTAAATTGCATAAGGAAAAGAGATTGTTAGATGTGCCTTTGATGATTGCTACTCCTATGGGTGTGAGTATTGATGTGGATTATTATTACCCTGACTACATAATTGAGATTGATGATAACATCTTGTGTGCTGACTTGATTGAGTTGCCAGTATTAGAGTTAGATGTTATCTTGGGTATGGATTGGCTTGCTAGGCATCGGGCAGTTATAGATTGTTATCTGAAAAAGGTAAGGTTTCAGCCTATGGGGCAGCCTGAGTTTGAGTTTCAGGGTGAGATACGGGAGTTCAGGGTTAACTTGATTTATGCTATTAAGGCTAGGAGGATGATTGGGAAAGGCTGTTCAACCTATTTGGCTCATGTGATAGATGTACAGAAGTCTTCTGTACAGATTGATCAGATACCGGTAGTTCAGGAGTTTCCTAATGTGTTTCCTGAGGAGTTGCCAGGATTGCCCCCTGATAGGGAGATTGAGGGATAAACCCTATATCTATCCCTCCATACAGAATGGCTCCAGCTAAACTGAACGAATTGAAAGTACAGTTACAGGAGCTATTGGATAGAGGGTTCATCAGACCGAGCAGTTCTTCATGGGGTGCACCGGTATTGTTTGTTAGGAAGAAAGATGGCTCTTTACGGATGTGTATCGATTATAGGCAGTTGAATACGATGACAGTGAAGAACAAGTATCCATTGCCTTGGATAGATGACTTGTTTGATCAGCTGTGTCAAGACCCGATCCTGCAGTCGGATCGCGACAGTCCTAGGGCACGGAAAATGCCAATGGCGACCGGCACCCGTAGAACCCAGTATCAATCACATTCACAATATACATATACATTTATCGCAGCGGAAATAAAATCATCCATCATCAGTTACATATGGCATATCTATATATATCCAATCAATCATAAAACACTATTCATTCTGAAATACCATCTCATTTATCCTCATAAACATATATATATATCTGTTCATGTCCTAGCTAACCCATACATACCCCATGGAGCAGCTAGATATGAACATCAAAATACAGAGTATAAAATATATATATATATATATATATATA
>CANXYC011964255.1:0-21623 GCA_948193065.1 Aleurites moluccanus | reverse complement strand
GTGACTTTCTTATTTTCTATTGTTTAAAACTTTTAAATTTGTATTGTTTTGTTATTATTTGAAACTTTTAAATAGATATTCAAAACTATATATATAACTCATTGGTATGATATAAATTTATAATTAATTATATTTCCTATTGATGGATAATGAGAATAAGCTTGAGGTTACAATTAAGAAAAATGAATTATTTGTTTGAAAATATACTTGTCTTTTTTTATTGTGCAGGATTATATGAATTTGAAACTAGACTATAAAATAGTTTTTTAAATAAAATTTAGAAAGACAAAATTTATATTAAAAATATAGTATTTCTTAAAATGAATTATCTCTTTAGAATTGACAATAGATAAATTAAAAAAAAAATTAAAAATATGAACGGGTACCCGCTACCCGTAGTAGGTGGATATGGGTATAACAATTTAGTACCCATTAAAAAACGAGTAATTTGTACCCATACCCATTGAGTATACCCGTAAAGACTCGTACTCACGGATACCTATAGGTACCCGTTTGCCAGGACTAATGGATATTGTACACATGTTTTTAAATAAGATTAATCTACTTGAATTGAAAAAACTTCAATAATAATTGAAGAAAGAGAAAATTGAAATTATGACTTTAATTGAAGAGAGAATGAAAATTTGGAAGAAATAAAATGAAATTTAAATATTAATTGAAGAGGAAAAATGAAATTTCATAAAAGTACAATAGTACATAAAAAAAAAATTACCAATATCATCCTAAAAAATATTTAAAATTGCTAATATACTCCTATTGGTTTAGATCAACTGATTTGCAAGTCATTTTTGGGTTTCAATACAAAAGATAGATCCTATTTATATAGGTAAATCTACGCTATAAATGCAAGTATAATAGTAGAGAGTTGACTATCTAATATAATATTTAAGTTGAACTAATATGTAATTTTTTCAATTTGAAAAATTCTTATCTACACTAAATTATATATATATATATATATATATATATATATATCATCTCTCACATGAGATAGACCTCACATATACTTTTGTGATACCCACCTCATGTGAAAGGTGATATATATACTCTTGGTTTAGGTAAGCAAAATTAGTTTTTTTATAGGGTAGGTAAAACATTTGACATGTAAAAGATTAAAAAGCTGAAAAAGAAAAAGATTGACTATGCATTTTTGTTCAGTTTAATATGTATTTTCATATAGTTTTTATTTTTTTGACTCTTTACTCCTCCAATAGACAAATTGTTTGCGAGATCTGTAAGTGAACCATTACTTGCTTCTATTGCATCCACTTTGACACCATATTATTTGGCGCTAGTCACTTTTAAATTTGGCTAGCAAAGGAATGCAAATAATGCATCCCATAATCTCAAATATATATATATATATATTGCATGTTTGTACTTGGTGGGTGTTGAGGTGTTAAAATTATTTCATATTGGTAAATTACAAAAATAAATTTCAATATATATACAAATAGATAACTTAATCATATTGGTTTAATTTAAACCTTTGTGGTTAAGGTAATTAAATAAAAATAATACTAAATAACCTATTCTCACTCTAAATTACCCAAATTACTCCTCATTACCAAATAAAGCTAAGTATAAATTTCTACACTGGGCACAATTAAAAAAATTAATCCAAATAAATCTTGAAAGCATTTGAGTTTAATTATCCAAACTTTGATGTTAGGAAAACAAATAAATAAATAAAAATAAAAAAGAGATGAGTTTAGTTAAAATTATGCAGTTTTGCTAAAAAAGTTAGCTAAAAAAAATAACAATTCAAATAAATTTAAATAAATAAATTTAAAAATAAATTAGATAAGTGAAAAGTAAAAAATTTAACCTATCATTTGAAATAATACTATAATAGTGATTGCATTTTAACAAAATATAAATTTATGAAAATCTTCACTTTTTCTTATTTAACTCATTTTTAAATTAACTTAATAATTACTTCCTAATTGTATTTTATTTGGAATGATTGTTTTCTAATCAAATTTTATTTTAAATAACTGTTTTTAATAAGTTCACTTATAAAAATTATTAGATAAACCAAAAATTACATATCCAAAACCATCAAATTTCATACAAAATTACTAAGTTAATTATTGAAGTAAAAACCCTTAGTGGGAGACAAGGATGAAGCGAGCAAGAAAGACTTAATTCATTCATAGCTCCATTCTTGTCTCTTATTAAGAGAGTTAATGGAAAATGTAGATATAATAAAAAATAATTAGCCTTTTATTGTCTCTACAAACTTCACTAACTATCTTATTAAAAGACAAAGGATGAAGTTATTAATGACTCAAGTCATTCTTGCTTCCCAATAACAATTAGAGGGCGCGCCACTGTTAGCTACTACGCCTAAGCCATTTTGAAGCCAAATTTGGTCCATCACATGAGCTTGAATAAAATGGTTAGTTTCCCACTACCAATGTGGCCTCGAGTTTGCATCTAATGGATGAGCCTACAAAGTCTTTTATAATTAATCCATAATCCTTTCAATTAAGTCATTCCTATTTATATTTCATATAAATCATGATTTAATTGAAACAACCCTAACTTAGATTAAATTTTGAAAACATACTAGTCACATCGTAAATATAATTACAAGTTTAATCCTATTGTCAGTAATTAATTTAATGTCTGATCAAAGTAATAAACACTCAATTGGTAAAGTTTGTAAGTTCATGTCTAAACTAGCAATAGAGATATGATATGAACTCTTAACATCATGAGAAAATTCTTCTCTACTAAATCTAAAATCCACATTTCAAGTTTAATTGTCATAAGTTGTGAGTGTATTTAGCATAGTATGTCACAATTGTCTAATTAGAAATGAATATTGTCAGTCGATTGCTCATATTCTATGAACCAATGATCATAATTATCATGCACTCAAATCATTTCATTAAAAGATCTCAATTTTACTTAGGATCACGAATATTGTCAAACCCTAATCCGTGTTGATCATATGAACTCGTCACGATGTAAAAAAAAATTCGTATAATTTCATTTTAATATGTTGAAATAAAAAAAAAATAAAGATATAGAAATATTACAAATCATATTTTTTGTAATTCAATCTTATAGATCTATAATCTTTTTCTTACAATAAAATTTATTTGCTATTCATTTATTTTGGTTAAATTGACACATTTAGTTGAAAGACTAATAATATAATATTGCATAACAAAATTTATATTTAATACAAATATTTACTACATTTCTATAATATAAGAGAAGTATATTATAAAAGATATTTTTAATACTTTCATAGGTTTATTTTATTTTATTTTTGAGCAAGCAATTTTAATTTTTAGCAGTCCAATATATGTATATGTTTTTTCTATAATAAATACTATTATTATTGCTAATTACAATTACTAACTAATGTATGATAAATTACAATTGCTAATTAATGAGATGATAATTACAATTGCTAATTAATGTTATCTTGTAAAATATAATAAATACTATTATTGTTACTGTTATTATTATTTTTATTGTTATAGCTTAATTTAAATATATTAATAAGTTAATAATTTAACATAACAATTATTGATTAAAAGTAATAAAATATTAAATTCTAGCCAGTGCAGTGCGTGAGTGAACATAACTTAGGCAATTGATTTAAGTTCAAATTCCTTTTCCTAACGATTAAAAAAAAAATTACAAATCCATGCATGCACAAATTCTCTGTTGGTGCAGAATATTTTTTAAGAATATTCTAAATATATATATATATATATATATATATATATATATATATATATATATTTCAAGCAGGCGGGCATCAAGTGCCTAGAAAACTGCCTAAATTCTCTGTTTCTTCTTTGACAATTCGTTCTACCAATGCATAGACAAAAGAAAAACATTGAAAGGGAATCCACAATAAATTACATTCTTAGAATATAAAAATTCATGTCACATTATCACTTCATTATATTTTTTCTTATTAAATTTTCCTCCACATTAGATTATACTCTACAGAGTATAATAAAATGTCACAAAATCAAATCCTACATTATTTTAATCACACACAATACACATTTTTTATTAAATATATTTATTTTCTAAAAATCATTTTATTATTTTCTGCAAATAATTTATTAATTTTTGAAAAATAATGAATTTTTAGAAAATTTTGAGAAATTGAGAATAGGAAAAAATAGAATAGGCGAGTGTGAAATTGGATTATTTGACAACTATTTATAGAATAAATTTTAGAAATTAAAAAATTGTGAAAATTAAAAATTGATAAAAAAACAAATAAAAAAAATTGAATGTTGGCCCCACAATTCAGCTTTCAGTTTTTCTTTTTGGGCATCTATAATGGGTGTAGTAATGTAATCACTCTCCACCACATCAACCCATTTGTGAGAGTGTAATGAGCATTTTACTTTTAGAGCATCCATAGTGGTTTACATTGTTAGGGTGTAATAGCTCATACAACATCATGACTCAATTGCACTCTCTCCTATTATATTTTTCCCCCCAGTGGATTATTTTAAATCACACAATATTTTAATTATTCACAATACACATTATAAACTAAAAATATTTATTTTCTAAAAAATGTTTTATTATTTTCTAAATATAATTTATTAATTTTCGAGAAAAAAAAATATATTCTACAAATAAAAAATTTCTGGAAAATAATAAATTTTTTATTTTAAAAAATTTTAATTTTAGAAAATATATTTTATATATAAAAAATAAAATATTAATTTTTAGATATTTTAGTTCATAATTAATTAAATATTAATAATGCAATAATTTTTTTAATTGCCAAATAAATTTCAAACATTTAAATTCAAACATTTAAACAAGAAGCATAATTAAACATTACATAATTAAAAAAATTACAAAATGATAATTAAACATTGCGATGAAGAAGTATTAAAATGATAAAATTAATTTTCATTGTCATTGGCTTCAAAATGTTCCCAAATATGATATACCAACTCCAATCGCAGTTGATGATGTAATTCTCAAATTTGGGTGATTTTGAATATTTTGTAGAGCGTTGGAGTTGAGTAAATTTGGAAATATGAATATTTTTACATATTTAGCGGAACAAAAGAATATGAAAATTTTGGTTGGTTTGTATTTTGTGTAGAAGAATTTTCAACATTTTAATTATTTAACATATTTTTAAAAATATTAAAATTTTCATTCATAATGAAAAAATATATTTTAGATTTTTTTTTAGTGAATTTTGGGAGATTGAGAAAATAGAAAAAAAATGAAGTAGAAAAGTGAGGTAAATTTTATTAATATTTATAGAGTAAATTTTTTAAAAAAATGAAAAAAAAAATTTAGACTATAAAAAGAGCAATTGCACAGTTTTTGCAATTTGAAATTGTTGTGTTTTTTTTTGCCATAAACATTATTTAAACAAATAAAAATAAAAAAAAAAAATAAAAGTTAGCTGTTGCATTGTCAGTATGGCCCATACACACCTACTTTAATATTTCTTTGAACTTCGTCAACAATATAATGGGAAATACACAATAAATGAAAGTTTAATGCCCATTACACTTTCACAATGGTTAGAGTACAAGGGGTTAGTGTAGTGGAAAGTAATTACACTCTCTATTACACCCATAGTGGTTGACCTTATTTACATAATATTTGCTATTACAGGGTTCATGAACTTAAAAGAATATTAAAGTACGTGTGTGTGAATCATACTGACAGTGTCACAGCTACCTTTTAATTTCTTTTTTAATTTTTATTTTTTAAAATAATATTTGTGGCTAAAAAAGACAGCAACTTCAAATTGTAAAAACTATACGACGACTCTTTTTATTTTTTTCTATCTTCTCAATCTCTTAAAATTCACCAAAAAAAATTCTATATTTTCTCTTATTTCAAAACTCTGATATATATATATACATATATATATATATTATCCTCATTATGGATGAAAATTTTAATATTGTTAAAAACATGTCAAATTATCAAAATATTAAAAATTCCTTTTCTACACAAAATACAAACCAACTAAATTTTCAAAATACCCAAATTTTTCATATTTTTTTGTTCTATCAAATATGCAAAATTATTCATATCCCCAAATTTACCCAACTCCAACCCTACACCAAATTTGGAAAGTGTAGTAGGATAAGATATAATGAGATTATGATATGGTATGAACTATATTATACTCTAAGAATATAATCAATTGTGGATACTCTAAAGAGTATAATAGTATAGACCATAATAAAATCTCATATTATTTTAATAATTCACAATACACATTCCATCCATGAGAAAGTACATATGAGATATTTTTTTTTGTGTTAGATAAAAGAAAATATTGAAAGAATTCCATCCATAATGAGAAAGTATATATGAGATATTTTTTTTGTGTTAGATAAAAGAAAATATTGAAAGAATTCCATCCATAATAAGAAAGTATATATGAGATTTTTTTTGTGTGTTAGATAAAAGAAAATATTGAAAGAGAATATTGAATTATTAAAATAATATGAGATTTGATTGTGACATATATTATTATTCTCTTTAGGGCATATACAATGTATTATACTCTTAGAGTGTAATAGCTCATATCATATCATAATTTCGTTATATCCTCTCCTATTATACTTTTCTCCACAATAGATTATACTATCAGAGTAAAATAACTCGTACCATATTATCAATTCATTATATCATCTCCTATTATATTTTTCCCAATAGTGAATTATACTTTGAAGACTATAATAGTATAAATCCACAATTAGATCTTATATTATTTTAATCATTCACAGTACACATTCTATCCATAATGAGAAAATATATATAAGAGATTTTTTTTTTGGTGTAAAATGGGAGAAAATATTGAAATTTTAGAAATTAAAGAGCTTGAAAAAGATATGAAAGAATGAAGTGAGAGAGTTTGAAATTGGATAATTTCGCAACTATTTATAGAGTAAATTTTGGAAATTAAACAATGATGAAAATTAAAAATTTGTATAAAAAAATGAACATTGTCATACTGCTATTGAAAATTTAAAATGTACATACATAGCCACTGGAAAATTGAAAAAAAAAAAAAGAAATTAGCCATTGGAAAGATGAAAAATAAAAGCAATGGAAGCCCACAATAAGCTTTTCAATTTTTTTATACACATTTATTGCACGGGATAATATGTACACTCTCCATTATACCACCTTAAATATTCTAATGAAATGATAATGTTAGTCCATACTCTAAAATATAATTTATTGTGAATGCTCAAATAGAAAGTTATACAATCTCTATTATACCCACCATGGATGCCCTAATAGAAATAAACTTATATGAGCTGGAGAGCAATGGAGCTGACCGTTGGCCATTGCTATGTTTTCATATTTATCTATTTTAATAGTTGACAGAGGTGGGCATTTAGCATATTATTTACTAAGTTAGGGGCAATAGTGAATATAACAAAATCTAAAACGAGATCTTCTCCACAAGATAAATAAAAATGCAAATAAAAATTAATTAATTAAAAACCCTTTATTTTCATTTAATTACAGAACATTCACAGCATTTACTATACAGTATTTAAAACCCTTCTCTATCGCTCTCTCACTATATATATATATATCCTCCAACTCCCCCTTCTCTTACATTCTTTATGTCCTAATTTAATATCTAACCTACTAAAAAACCTCATAAATACCAATCTATCACACAATTAAGTTTTCTTTTGGCATACCCACCAAACATTTTGCCCATCCCTGCCAAAATTAGATATAATTTCAGCAAGGTAATATTCTCATTGAAAGGGTTTTGGTAGAAAGAATATAATTTATTTTATTATAATTAGTTTCACTCTAATTGAGTTTTGAATTTGCAATCTCACGTACCTATAAACAAATTTATTACCACTAAAACATATGCAATTTCACATACCTGAAAACAACTTTAGTAACACTAAAACAGAGCTAATTTGGTAAACAAAGGAGTTTATTAATGGCCAACAGACATATCCAGAATATGTAAAAGACTAAAATTTTAAAAAATGGGAAATCTTTTACATAAAAACAAAAATAAAGCAAAGAAAAACAAGAAATTAGAAGATAAGAAGATTACCTTCATCAACTGCTGCTACTGCTGCTGCAAGAACAAGAAAATGAACTGCTAAAAGCTCGAGTATGAACACATTAGCCATAGATTCAATCTTCGAAAATATTCTCCTCTATGAAAAATCTAAAAATGATAAAGAAAGAAAGAGAAGCGAGGAAAATGGGTTGCTGGACAGCTAGAGAGTGATAAAGAAAACCAAGAAATCAAAGAAAGTGGGGTAAAGGATTCGAGAAATATAGTAAGAGAGGGAGAGAGAGAAAAGGGAATGGATTCCACGGATCACACGGAAAGATTTGTCAGAAAATGGACGATCAAGATTTCATCTGAAACTCTTGAAACAGTATTCAAGTTAAGAAATAACCAAACCCAATGCACTGTTTTTTACATTGTCCTTTGTTTGTTTGTTTGTTTCATTTCTTTTATTTTCTTGTGCATTGGTTATTTGCTAGCCTTTTCCATGCAACCCACCACCCAAGACTAGCTTTACTTTTGCAGTAATGTGTTTAATGGTGATAAGGAGAGGCCACAGGAGGTGAAAGTGGGACCCTTTTGTTTTTTTATGAACAAACAAATAAGTGGGGACACCTAGTCTCCAACGGTCAAATTTGTTGTCCTTTTTAATGCTTAATTATGATTCTTCATGATTCTTCTGTTTTTTCATGGATTAATTCTTTGCTTTTTTCACTTAATAATAGGGAAAATCATTTGATTTATACTTCTGCTTTTGTTAGAGTTCTTGATGATCATAATCATCTTCTTTCGTTCTTATTAAACGGTCTGTTAGAAGGTAATCTGTTTAACTTTTAAATTGTAGAGTTGGGTAAAAAAAATCTTTTGAAGCATATGTTAATTGCAATTTTGTTAATTAATTTCTTTTTTTATAAAAAAGAAAAAAAGTCAAACCCTAAAGATTACATCAAACATCTTTTATTTATTGTGCCCCTTCGAATAGCTTTGGCACAATTTTATCCCCTCATTAATAAGGAATCTCAGGAGGTGAGGAATTTTCAATAATTTGTTAATTTTACATTATTTTATTGGAAAAAAAAAACCTAAATTCATAGATTGTTGAAAATATTACACCTAAATGTATCAAAACAAACATAGTGCTAAGTATCTTTTTTATATTGTATTATGTTTATATTTTTATGTTACATGATTTAAAAGTTAAATACACTAAAATGTTTTAATGGCATTATTGTGGAATTATTTAATTTTTAAGATAGTTTTATTTCTATATTTTTAAACTCTATTATAAAATAAAAGAAAAAATATTTTCATTATATTATATTTAGTGGTAGATCCATAAATTTTTATTTTTTTTTATCAACCTAGATAAAATACATAACATACAAGTAGATATAAAACAATTAAATAGAGATAAATTTATTTATTTTTATAATATTATGTATGTATATAAAAGAAAAATAAATATTAAATATATTTTTTAAGATAAAAAATTTCTAAAAAAAAAAAAAAAGACGTTAGAGTTAAAATCGATTACCTTTATTATTTTATAAAATAGGATTATTGGATATAATCCAGTAATTATATTAAAAAACTTGTTACTAGAATGTTAAAAAAAAAAACTATAAACAAAGTCTTAAAAGAAAAAAGGCTAAATTTAGAAGAGAAAATGAAATAAATTTAGTTGGTAATAACTTTTTATCATAAAATAATAAAATTTAATTCAATTTCAATCAAATTAATTGGTTATAATTTTAATAAAATTAAATATATAATAGCTAAATAAAAATATTTATTTTTCATTTGAGGAAATTTTAAAATTTTATAGAAAAAATTTAGTCAAAAAAAGTCAAAGTAGAGCTTATATGTGTAAAAATAAAACTATCATGAAAATTAATTAATATAATGTCATTAAGTTTATTTAGTCTATTTAATTTTTATTAATTTTAAATAATGCTACTGATTTTAATAATATGGAACAAATAAAGAGAATATAATATAGAGAAAGTTTTTAGTATTCTTCTTATAGTTAAAATTAATATTTTAAATCAATGACTTTTAAATAATTAACCTCAATTTTATAGTCATTGATACTTTAATTTAATGGTAAAACCAAAATTAAGGTGCTAAGGGCCACAAGTTTCACTCGCAAATTTATTTCTTGCTGTCCATATTGAGTTATTATGTTTGACATGATTGTCATCTCTTGGGGAAGAAAAAACTTCAATTTTATAGTTTTTTTAACTTTAGAAAGAAATATGGAGATTTCAATTTGATTTCATGTTATATTTTTTTTATTTTAAAAAAATATTTTTATTTATTTCTCTCTTTATTATTATTATTATACAAAATGAGGGAGCTAAGCCCAATTATATTTAAGAATGAAAATCAAAGTTGGAATCTTCCTCCCTAATATCAAAAGAAAATTAAGAGAAAAATCAATGGATCGCAAAAATAAAATAAAAATGGCTAAAGGGTTAATTTTATTCGTATGATTTTGAAAAAAGTTCAATTAGACTTAAAATTAAGTTTGTCTCTTATATTGACACATTATTTTTTATTTTTGACTTTATTAAGTCCAAATTTTTTTATTTTTTTTTTTAAAGGAGTAAAGATAATGCTATGGTATGTGGAAACGTTTAGCACTAAATTAAAGGATTGGTTTGAATGACTTTTCTATTTAGCTAGAACATCTAAAATATGAAAACGTTTCCCCATCTTAATAAATAAGTAAAAAAAAAATCAATTCCAAATTGGCAGCGAAAATATTGGGATTTCATCAAAATAAAATTTTTTACTTAATGTTTTACCAATACAACCAGAATAAAATACTGCTAATAGCTGGCTTATCTGTTATAATATATATATAAATAATTATTATGAGATATCTGTATTTTATCATATTATATTAAAAAATTTAAATATTTTTAAAATTATATTAAAAAATTTCTATATTATGATTTCGTTAAATTACAAAATTTTTTTATTTTTTTATTTTTTTTCTCTTTTTCATAAGTCAATATTCAAAAATTAATTTTTAATTAAAATATTTATTAAAATATCCTATTAATTATCCATCCATTTTCTTTTTCATTTCACAATAACCAAACCATTTTTGTTAATGTCTTTCCCTTTGTCGCCATCACCTCCAACAATTTATTATTGTAATTGAAAACCCAGTGCTAAAATTTATTTCACTGATTCTTAAAAAAAATATTTTATTAATTTATTTTTTATGGATCGTGCCTTAGTTATCGGACTCAAGGAAAAAACTCAACGCTGGCAATGGAAGAGGGGATTCTTAATGCTGTTGATAATGATAAAGGAAATAGGGCTTTCAATTTTTCTCAAGATTTAACAAATAAGCATGCTTTAGGCTGGGACAGTGAAAGAAGAATTAGAATAATTTCAAAAAATGCAAAAAGGAACTTGGGGAACAAGAAGAGATTTAATAATGCTGAAGAGTATTCTTACCAATGCAGTGCAGTTTATGGATAATCATGGTCATAACTTTATTAGTTAGTTAATAATAATAATAATAATAATAAAACAAGTAACAGATCGACAAAGGAGACCCACTTGAACCAATAGCAAGGAAGTCGATAGGCCAAAAAGAAGCGGTGCACAAAAGATCAACGGCAACAAGTCAAACAGCGACCATTGGTGACTGGCAGCAAGAGCTATGAAGGAGTCATTGTTTTGAAAGATATAACCTGGGAAGTGAAAAAAAGGTGAGAAAGTAGGATTAGTAGGTGTGAATGGGGCAAAGAAAACAACCCAATTAAGAATTATCACTGACCAGGAAGAACCCGATTCTGGAAATGTAATCAAAGCCAAATCCAACATGAAAATTACGTTTTTTAGTCAAGAATTCGAGGTTTCTTTAATTAGGACTGTTAAAGATGAGTTCATGAGTACTTTTGGAGAAGAAATGGAGATTGCTAGGAGGTGGAACTGAGTGGAGGAGGCAGTGATGGCGGAGGTGGTGGTGAAGAAATGAAGAATTTCTGGGTTTTGATTTGAAATTGTGAAAAAGGGAGAATCAGAGGAAATGGTTTCATTATTTAAAGAAAGTAAAATATATGTACTATTTAATATAATTTTAAAAATATAATATTTATTTAATATAATTTAAAAAAAATAAAAATTTAAAAGTAATTAATAAGAAAAAAATCATTTTTGCTCCATTCAAAAAAAAAAAATCTAGCTAATATAATGATATGAATCAATTTCAACCTTCAATATTGATCCATAAATCATCCCATACTCAAGTGATATCAGAATTAAAATTTTAGACATTATATTACGTATAATATAAGCCTAAATTGTAATTTTCCTTTTTATATATATCGAAAATTTCTTAAAAGGAAAAAAGGATGTTTAAATTTATATCAATAATATTCAATATGTTAATATTTAATGTTGACACTATATATATATATATTATGTGTAAGTTTGTTTGTACTTTTGATATACACCAATTCAATTACAAAATAATTTTTTTTTGGGATAATGGCATATATAAATCTCTAAAAAAACAAAAATTAAAGGAAGTTTAAAAATCTCTATCAAAAGTTATTATGTTCAATTTCATTTTTTTGGGGGGGATTAGCACATATTGTCACTACAATTTTTTTAATATTTACTAATAAATTTTATATATTATAAATTACACATATTACATATAATAACTTCCAAAATACAATCTTAATTATTAGAATTTCCCAAATAATTACTCCAATAATATATTTGAAAATCAAACTTTCCACAAATATTAAAAATCTTACCAATTTTGTATGTGTTTCACAATATATATAATAATTAATCCCATTTAATTCGTTTCAATCCTCTCTTCACAAAGATTCTCCTTGCCTTATGAGAAGGTATACAAACACAAAAATCCTATAAATTAATCCATTAATCAGCACAGTTGTTCCCTTGTAGCAATCATGTCAAAGGCAAGAACCCAATGGAGTTGGGAAGAGAACAAAATCTTTGAAAAAAACTATGAGCATCTTACAAAAGAAGAGTGGGAGCAGGTTGCTGTTTTGCTTCCTAACAAAAGTGTTGATGATATTAAATTACACTATAAACGCCTTTTGGAGGATCTTTACCTCATTGCCTCTGGCCAGGTTCCACTTCCCAAATATGTTGATGACAGTGATTGTGACAGTGATTGTGATAGTGATAGTGATTTCAATAGGGAAAAAGAGGAGGAAAACAAGAAAGAAGAGAAGATAGACTGTCCTAAAAGGGACAATTAAAGAAAAGAAGTTGTCGGAGATTGAACTTCTATCTTATTTTTATTATTTGATCATCTTCTTTTGTTTTTTTTAATGATCTTCTTTGCTATTTCGATTTGAGTAGATGGTTATTATTTTAGTTTAAATGATACAGTATAATGTTTATTTTTGCTTATATATGCTCCCTTTTTAATTTGACTAATTTATATATTAATTTCACTTAATTTAGATGAGAAATATGCAATTACAACAAGAAATTTAATACTTATTTATAAAATATTTCCTTTTATTCTTTAATTAAATCTTAACTTTTTATATTTATAAAATTATATAAACAAAAACGATGTTTAGCATTAAGAAGAAGAATTTTAATATTGATGATGGTGAATAATTTTTAGAAATTAATTGCTGAATTATTAGTTGAATGACAAATATTAGGTACTAAGATTTTTTATTTTTATCACTTGCCTAAAGCAATAATTAACCTTTGGACAAACTTTATTTTGATTATTGTGATCCATTTTCTTTAATATATTTTTTTTTTACATTGAAATTTCTTTATGGGGGGAGAGATTATAAAAATTGGAACCCTTGATTTTTGAATTTTAAGACTGACAGTAGGCTGCTATGTTCCAATGGCTTCAATATATATATATGCTTTGATGCTTATATCTTAATTAATTTCTAAATTCTAATCTCATAATTGATAGGATGAAATGATTAGTTTATGAAACTGTTGAAAGCAGTCACATCCCCAGTTTACCTATAATCCTTGTGCTTTTTTCCCTTCTATGGATGAGAAAGGTAAACAATTTGAATGAACATATAAAAAGTAATTAATACATGAGATATGATTAATTGGATCATGAATAAAACTAGTATTTTAATTATGGAACATACATGAAAAGGGTAAAAATTAAATTAAATTCAATAAAAAACTTACTCTACTACCCCAAATATCTAGAAAGTTATTATTAAAATGTGTTGATTACTGGATACTATTAATGGTGAAATAGTGGAGATGTATTTTTGTTGGGCGGTATCGATTTGATTTAATTAATTTAAATAATTATTATTAAATTAAATTAATATTATTAATTTAAATTTTTTTATATCAAATTAGATCATTATTATAATCAAATTATCAGTTTTAGTTTAATTTGATTTAATTTAAATATATTTGATTTGTCAGTTTCAAATTAAATTTTTTTTTTATAAAACGTCGTTAATTTATTATAAATTTAAAAAAAATATCGATAAAATATTAATAATAAAAAAAAATTAAAAATAATTCAATATTATACAACATAAAATTTGTCTACTTTATTAATTAATACAACTAAAATTTATATTTTTTTTCTTAAAAATTAGACTTTTTTATTTATCTTTAATTAATTTTTATGAATAATATTTTTTTAAAATTTAAATTAATATTAAGTTAAAAAATATAGTTATATATAAAATAAAATTAAATATATTTAATTATAATAATGATAAAAAATTATATATATATAAAATTTCGATTTAAAATAAAAAAATATTCAAATCACAAATCAAATCAAATTTTTAATTTATTTTATTTTTATATCAAATCAAATTAAATAAATTATAAAATCACTGATTTTAATTTGATTTGATTTATTTTAATCCATTCAATCGGTTTAATTTTCACCTCCTTTATTTTAATATAGGGGAGTTTGTCATGGGATCCTTTATTCTCATATCTATCTATGCTGAAGCGCTTTCAGGTTTGTTATCTGTGGCTAGCAGTCAAGGTTTTATTCATGGTATTAAATTAGCTCCAAATGCGCCGCCCATTACTCACTTGCTTTTCGTGGATGATAGTTTGGTGTTTACTCAGGTGTCTTCTAATGAAGCGGGTGAACTTAAATGATTACTTCATTTGTATGAAGAAACTTCGACCCAATTAGTGAATACGGATAAGACTAGTACCCCCTTTTTTTTGCTACCTCGGTTACGAGAGCTAGAGGAGAAAGTTTTTGTAATGGTCTGGGTATTGGCACTTCGAATTCAATGGGTCTTATCTAGGTCTTCCTTTAATAATTGGAAGATCAAAAAGGGATACTTTCAGGTATCTTAGAGATCGTTTTCAGAGAAAACTTTCTTCTTGGAAGGGCAGAATTAGGAGTTTTGAAAGCCAAATATTATCTGGATTCTAGTTTATTGCAAGCAACTTGCAACATGCGAGCTATAGTTGGAGGAATCTTGTTGCAGCTATATCTTATTAGCCAAAGCTGTTATTTGGCTTATAAAGGATGGTTCACAAGTTCCAATTTGGGAGGCACCTTGGCTGCCTATGTCAGTGTCGTATCAACCTGTTACGCCAAAGCAGAACCCAAATCTGAATATGGTAACTGATCTAATTCGTAATGGTACACGGAATTTGGAGGTTATTTATAACACCCAAATTTTTTTTTTTTCATTAATTCTAAAATATTATTTTATCAAGAAGTAATAATATTTTAATAATATTTAATGAATGTTAACATATTTTCGATTGTACAATAATTTATTATTATATTAAGTAGAGATAAATAAGATTTTTAAGATTTAACTCAACATTTTTTTATTTTATGATGAATTATAAATTATTAGTTATTTATTAATGATTAAGTTAATTATTTTAATATTTTAAATTATTTAGTGATTTTATTAGTTAATATTTAAATTAAAATTTTATTATTGTTATTACATAATTATTATATTTATAATTATGTATATATATTTATTTAGTTAAAATTTATTATTTATTTATAGAATATTAAATTATATTTTTGAAAAAATATTTACAGAATATTCTTTATATTTTTAAATTATAATAATATTATATTATATTATATTATTATTATATATATATGTTAAAAAAAGAAGAAGAGAAAATGACGAAAGTTCTGGAATTTATAACTGTCCCTTTTCTTCTTAATATATATATTCTTAATATATATATATATAAAACAAAGAAAGGAGGGAAAGAAACAAAGAAATAGACGGTGAAAAGGAACAAAAAAATAGAACGAAGAAAGGGACGAAGAAAGGGAAGCTGAGAGGCGAAAAAAAAAAAAAGAGACTGAATATATACATATATGGGTAGTAGAGGCAGAGAGAGAGAGAGAGAGATAAAGTTTCCGATCAAGATTTCGGACAATTTTGATGGCGATTTTCGACGATCTTAATATCAATGGAAAGCTCTCTTTATGAGCTTTCATTTGATACCAACCATGAAGGAAATGATTGGTCGACAAATGAGAAATCTAAGAGAGAAGTTTTGGCCACTGAAACTTTGAAGCTCCGATTCCGGTGATCGGTGGTAACTGACGGTGGAAGGAGGCCATTTTCGGACTCCATTTTTCATGGGCTTTCTGATTGTACCAATTTTACCCCGATCGGAAACTGAAGTCGAAACTGAAAAAGTTTGGACACGCGTAGATTTTTGATAAATTTTGAGTAAGTATATTTTAAATTGTTCTAAAATCAATTATTAATTATTTGAGTATGATTGGAGATAAATTTATGAAAATGGATGAATATTTATACTGGTATTGGAGAATTTAGGCAATTAAAATTTAATAGCTGTGTTTATTTTGAATGGATAAATTAAGATAAATTATTTTAGATTATTTAGAATTATTATGAAAATTATTTAGATGGTAATTATGGAAAAATATTAAGTTTAGCTTTGGTTGCAGAATTTTCAGGCAATAAATTATTAGTAACTGTGTTTTTATTGAATGTAAGAATTATGATAAATTTATATTATTTGATTTGAAATTTTAGAATTTGATAATGTGGTTCATATATTCATAATTTTATGAGATAAAAATTATTAATTTTAAAGAAATTATTTTTTTAAAGAGGAAAATAGATTTCTTTAAATGATTTATTAAATTTATGGCTAATGAATATTTTTTTAAAGAAATATTTATAATAATAATATTTTAAAAGGATAAAATTTTGATTTATTTATTTATTTAATAGATATATATATAGTTTTCAATTATTTTCTTATATGTGCCATAAATAAGATAAATAATTATCTTTAATTATTATGAGTTATTCGGAGCTAGAATTATTGATATGATTTTCTTGATTTACATATATATGAAATTATGTTTAATTAATTGAATTAAAAAGATATTGCTAATAAAATGTACTTTCTGGAATCTTATTAAAATTTTAAAAAGAAAGTAATCAATATTATTTTATGAATATCAATTATTTCTTTTTATCATATGGGTCGCTATTAATAAGCTAGGTTTAATTAATGGTATGATTTAATTAGTGCATATTGAATTTAGAAAGATTTTAAGAAAAATGAATTTTTAAAAGGAAATTTATGATTATAGAAATTTTAAATATTATTTTATATTTTTACTGGATGAATTGATATAGTGGTGATGATGAGTTTGGGAACCCAGAAGGGGGTTATTGGTTAATGTTGTTTGCTCTGTGAGCTATTTTGAAGTGTTTATTCTTTTGTCTTAGCGGGTAATGTTCTAATTTTAGGAAAGGTTCTGCCGAAATTCTAGCAAACTCTTATGAGTCAATTCGTAATTTTATTGAAATTAATATGTATCTTTTATTTTCTAATGTCCTTTGTATATCTTTTCGGTCAAGGTATTATAGGAGTTTCCTAGTCATCAGATTTAAGGCGCTCCGAAAAGAGCTAACTGGTTAATGGTCGTCAAGTTGTGAGTTGATATATTTAATTTAACTCTGCATATAAGCAAAACATGTAAACATTGATGAATGAAATATATGTATATATATATAAGTTATCATTATTGCATTAGATTTAGTAGCATGATGTATGTTTATGTCATATTAAATGATGTTGTTGATAATGATGAATGACATTGTATGTATATGTTTACGATGGAAAATAGGGTGATATGGAATCTACCACTAACACATAAAACATCAATGATGTAACATGACACAACATGATTTATGATGATGTTATTACAAGGATTGTCTAATTTGAGTTGATCTCACCGTGGCCCCATAGTTGGATTTTAAGAGAGCCAATGGAGGGGGTCGGCTCCCTATTTACGATAAATGAAAACATAGATGAGGTTGGATTCCACAGATATTTTTCATCATGGTTGTTATGTATGTTTATGGGTGATTATATTTGTTATGACATTTCATGTAGATATAATAATAACCTGCATGTTAAATTAATTTATATCAGCTCATTGAGTCGAACACTCACCCCTGTTTAATATTTTTCCATGTTTCGGGTTGAAGTTACGAATATTGAGTTTTTAAGTTCAGTATTCCTGCCTTTCATTTCTAAGACAGTGGAATTATTTTGTTTTATTATATAATTATTTTATGGTCATTGTGTTAAAATCTATAGAGCTCCGCATTATTATTTTTCAATGTCAAATTTATAATCGTATTTCTTTTGGTTATTCTGTTAAACAGAAATTTAAATTGATGTTAAATGCATGATGTTAGCTCTGAGTGGTTAGTAAATGAAATAAAATTATTGAGTTTATATGTGACAGGTGGGCTCATAGTCCTTATTTGTGACAATTATAGCTGTCAAGATTACTACGGGTTCCGGAAGTCTTATACTTTTCCGTTCCCTAGTGCCGGTCACATACCCATTTGGGTTGGTTCGTGACAGAGGCGTTATCAAAGCAAAGGTTCTGTGACCTTCAATATGTTTAAAGTTGAAAATTTTAGATGATCTAAGTTTTTGTAACATGTGGAGCATAGGATTCCTTTCGTCTTATTGAGTCTCTATTGTTTCTAATTCTGCGTTCTACGTAGATTATGATTTGTTGCTGCTGTTAGTGTGATTATGTGTAAATGTTGTATGTTTAAAAAAAAAATCAAAGATTCTTTTCAGGAGAATGATAAATGATATTGATGGTATCCTTTTGGTAATGATGATTCATTATATGTTAAGATAAGGTCAATGCAAAAATAAGATTAAAAGTATTTTAATAGAGTAAGACTGCAAAATTATGCTGGATGATGAGTGTGAAAGAAACCTAAGGAAAGAATAAAAAGAATATGAATAAATTGAACTAGGTGATTTTTCTTGAAATGCAATTCTCATGTATGTTATGCAAGGGGATTTATAGAGTAAGCATAATGTGGAATAACTATTTATTGATTAAATTAAGGTTCTTTAGCGAGTATTGATTGTATATGTATAATGCTAATGATGTATGATGTTAAGTGAATAGTGAAAAATGGATGATGAGTATAATAAATTAAAAAATAATGTTGAGGTATAAGTAAAATGAAGTGGAAGTTCATAATTAATGAAGGATGCATATGTGGAGTGACTTTATCGAATAAGGAGATTGAGGGTGGTTAATGTCATTGGATGAGTAGAATAATAAATCACTAGTTAAATGCCAAAGTCGTAGTATGAGTGTTAAGAAGTAAAGGTGATTGTATGGGAAAATGATCATAAACCGAGGAACGTTATAAGTGAGAAGTGAGTGTAAGAACTGTAGTTAATATTATGAGTTTGAGAAGTAATATTTAATGAAGTGTATCAGAGTAGTGCAACGGAAGAGTGGTGAATTCGATTTGATGCAGGCAAAACACTTATGGTTTGAAAATTCGAGAACGAATTTTATTAAGAGGGAAAGAATTATAACACCCAATTTTTTTTTATTAATTTTAAAATGTTATTTTATCAAGAAGTAATAGTATTTTAATAATATTTAATGAATATTAAAATATTTTTGATTGTACAATAATTTGTTATTGTATTAAGTAGAAAAAAATAAGATTTTTAAGATTTAACTTTTAATTATAAATTTCAACATTTTTTATTCTATGATGAATTATAAATTATTAGTTATTTATTAATGATTGAGTTAATTATTTTAATATTTCAAATTATTTAGTGATTTTATTAGTTAATATTTAAATTAAGATTTTATTATTGTTATTACATAATTATTATATTTATAATTATGTATATATATTTATTTAGTTAAATTTATTATTTATTTATAGAATATTAAATTATATTTTTGAAAGAATATTTACAAAATATTCTTTAGATTTTTAAATTATAATATTATTATATTATACTATATTATATTATATTATATATATATGTTAAAAAAAAAAAAGAGAAAAGGACGAAAGTTCTGGAATCCAGAATTGTCCCTTTTCTTCTTAATATATATATATATATATATATATATATAACAAAGAAAGGAGGGAAGGGAACAAAGAAATGGACGGTGAAAAGGAACAAAAAAATAAAACGAAGAAATGGACGAAGAAAGGGTAGCAAAGAGGCGAAAAAAAAAGAGACGGAATATATATATGGGCAGTAGAGGCAAATAGAGAGAGAGAGAGAGAGGCAGAGTTTCCGATCAAGATTCCGATCAATTTCGATGGCGGTTTCCGGCGATCTTGATATCAATGGAAAACTCTCTTCATGAGCTTTCATTTGATACCAACCATAGAGGAAATGATTGGTCGACGAAGGAGAAATCTAAAGGAGAAGTTTCGGCCACTGAAACTTTGAAGCTCCGATTCCGGTGATCGGTGGCAACTAACGGTGGAAGGAGGCCATTTTCGGACTCCATTTTTCATGGGCTTTCCAATTGCACCAATTTTGCCCTGATTGGAGACCGAAGCCGGAATTGAAAAAGTTTGAACACGCATAGATTTTTGATAAATTTTGAGTAAGTATGTTTTTGCCACATCCCCTACTTCAAGAGATATGACGGTCCTAGGGTATGAGCAGGCATAAAGCTACCTAAACCCGTAGAACCTCACTTAACAATTTTGACAGAAAATTTGACATAATTTTCTCTGTTTTTCCAGTAATTACCCAGGACCAATGTCCTTCTCTTCATTAAATCCCAATAACACAACATGCAGAAGAAATTACACTTCTAAAATTTTAACTCTTATACCCTCAACTTCCAATGCAAATCTTATTTTAGCATATCACTTCAATAAATTCTAAGTCATAAATCACATTATCAATATTAATTATATTCATTAAGTTATCTTAAAATTATATGTTTAAGAGTATCAATTATTACACAATATATTAAATAATTCTTTACAGGCCATGGAGCATTCTAGAGATAAAATATAACAAAATATGAAGACTATACATAGATCTGAGAGGTTCGCAGCCGAGGAAAAACAGAAGCTAGAACCACACTTATCTATCGATCTCCTGAAAAAAATAATAAACCACTAAAAAGTGAGATACAATCTCAGTGAGTAGTATATATGTCACATTATTTGCTAAACAAAAAGAAGTTCACAAAGAAGGTAAAAGATTCAACAATGAAGAATATAAA
>CANXYC011963314.1:0-11107 GCA_948193065.1 Aleurites moluccanus | reverse complement strand
TTGTTAATAAGTCTGTTACATATTTCTTTTGGTAAATAAAGATTCCATCATTTGTTTGTTGAATCTCTATTCCTAAGAAATAATGCAACAAACCTAAGTCTGTCATCTCAAATTGTTTCTTCATTGCTTCCTTGAATTCATTCAAAATGAATGAGTTTGATTCACAATAGATCATGTCATCAACATAAAGGCACACAATCAACAAATCTGTTGTTCCATTTTTCTTCACATATAGTGTAGGTTCATTGAAGCTTCTGTCAAAACCATATTGAAGAAAATACTCATCAATCTTCAGATACCAGGCTCTTGGTGCTTGCTTCAAGCCATATAGAGCTTTGTTAAGCCTATATACTTTGTCTTCTTCTACTGTTACAACAAAGCCCTCTGGTTGATTTACATAGACTTCTTCTGTTAGCTCTCCATTTAGAAAAGCTGACTTTACATCAAACTGAAACACTTCCCAACCTTTATAAGCTGCAATTGATAGAACTATTCTTATAGTTTCAAACCTGGCCACAGGTGCAAAGGTTTCTTCTATATCAACTCCTTGAACCTGAGAATAGCCCCTGGCCACCAATCTGGCCTTGTGCTTTTGTAAACTCCCATCTGCATTAAACTTTGTCTTAAAGATCCACTTTAATCCAATAGTTTGTTTACCTGGAGGTAAATTTGTCAGTTCCCAAGTCTAATTCTTTTCTATTGCATTCAATTCTTCTTTCATAGCCTGTTGCCATTCTTCTTTTTGAATTGCTTCCTCAAATCTGCAAGGATCTGTCATAAACAAGGCAAAAGTATAGGTTTTATAAATTTCTTTTAAAGACCTCATCTTTCTTGGAAGAGTTTCTTTTGAGCTGGATGAAGCTGCTTCTTTAGTTTCAGAAGAGCTTTTGACACTTAGACTAGCTGATGATGAACTTTTGGGACTTGAACTAGCTGATGTGTTATTTTGATTGTGATATGGACTATTGATTTCTTCTATTTGTTCCTCCTATTCCTCTCCTTCTTCATTCAGCTGCATCACTTTCTTCTCTTTTCCTCTCAAATTCCAGCTTTCTTCTTCATTGAATTTGACATTCCTACTGATGATAATATTTTTTGATTCTGGATTGAATAGTCTGTAAGCCTTACTTTGTGTGCAATAACCCAAAAAAATACATTTGTCTAACTTGTCATCCAGCTTCGTTCTTTCTTGAGAATTCTTCATGGCATATGCAACACAACCAAAAACCTTCAAATGATTTACTGAGGTTTTTTTACCATGCCATACTTCAAAAGGAGTTTGATCTGTTATAGCTTTAGTTGGTGACATGTTGAGTATATAAACTGCTGTTGCGACTGCCTTAGCCCAGAATTTATTTGGAAGTCCTCTTGATTTCATTAAGCCCCTTGCCATCTCCGCAACTATTTTGTTCTTCCTCTCCACCACTCCATTCTGCTCTGGTGTATAAGGAGCAGTGAGCTCCCTCTTGATTCCATCATCTTCACAAGATTGAATGAATTCTCTTGAGAGAAATTCTCCTCCTCTGTCAGTTCTTAGGCACTTGATGTTCTTCCCACTTTGCTTTTCTACATGATTCTTGAATCTTTTAAATGACTCCAGTGCCTCTGATTTGAACTTCAAATAAAAACACCAGCACAATCTGCCGCAATCATCTATCAAAAGTAAAAAAAAAAATACATGCTGTCTCCCAGAGAAATGGTATTCATGGGAACACATAGGTCTGCATGAATTAGTTCCAGAATTGAAATGGCTCTCCATGCTTCTCCTCTTGGAAAAGATCTCCTGCTATGCTTTGCAAGAACACATTGCTCACATTTTCTGTCCTTATCTTCAATCTTAGGTAGTCCTTGAACCATCCCTGTATCTGACAATAACTTCAA
This sequence comes from Aleurites moluccanus, assembly GCA_948193065.1. Lineage (NCBI taxonomy): Eukaryota > Viridiplantae > Streptophyta > Magnoliopsida > Malpighiales > Euphorbiaceae > Aleurites > Aleurites moluccanus. The sequence goes on along the minus strand of CANXYC011963314.1, from coordinate 9,226 downwards.
GCTTCTATGGTTCAAGTGACCATATCTCAAGTGCCATAAATCAGACAAATTATTAGCTACCAATCCATACTCTATCAATTTTGATACTTCTAATGGAAACATATAATTCTCAGCCATATATGCTTGAGCTACTACTAAGCCTGTCTTTTTCTCCTTAATTGCACATTTGTTATCATCAAACATCACTAAAAAACCAGACTTCATTAACTGTCCTACACTAAGCAGGTTATGTGCAAGTTCAGGGGCATACAAGAAATTATCAATCAATTTGCTTTTGTCTTGAATAGACTTAATAAGTATTGTACCTTTCCCTTCTACTAGAATTTTGTTATTGTTTCCCAAGCCGATCTTTTTTTTATGGGTTTCATCAAGTTCTTTAAATAAGTTCTTTGTCCCTGTCATATGATTTGAGCAACCACTATCCACAAACCAAACTGACTTCTCTTCCTGATCTGACTGAACATTGGCCATAAACAAGTAACTTTCTTCTTCTTCTAGTTTAGCATTTGCAAACTCTGCTTGATTTTCTTTAGTATTGCAGTCTCTTGCAAGATGTCCAACTTTGTCACAATTGTAACATCTTCTTGTTTCTGTCCAACCTCTGCCTCTACCTCTCCCTCGATTTGTTCTTCCAGTACCTTTGCCAAAACTCCTCTTTTCTTGATTTGTACTGGATTTTGCCTGAAAAGCCCTTTCCTCACCTCTTTCAGTTGACCTATTCATTCTATCTTCATGAGCCTGCAGTGACCCCATCAAAGAATCAAAAGGAAAGTCATTGAGATCTTTTGATTCTTCTATTGCTGCTACTACATGATCAAATCTAGGTGTCAGACTTCTCAGAATTTTGCAAATAATAGTATGATCTATGATGTTTTCACCATATGCCCTCATCTGATTTACTAGTGTCTTAACTCTAGTGTGATAACCTTGAATAGTTTCTCCACTATTCATAAGCAAGGTTTCAAACTCCCTTCTTAAAGTTTGAAGTTTCACAGTCATGACCTTGCTTGACCCCTGGTAATTGTTCTGCAAAATGCTCCATGCCTCTTTTGCTGATTGTGCAGCTGAGATAGTTGAAAAAATTAATTCATGTAAGCCTTGCTGAATAAAGAACAAGGCTTTTGCATCTTTTTTCTTTAGCTCCTTCATTTTGGCTTCCTCTCCATTTTCTGGTACACCTTCCTCAACCACTTCCCAAATCTCCTGTGATCTGAATAATGTCTTCATTTTGATACTCCAAAATTCATAATTCTCTCCCTTAAAGATTGAAATCATCGATTGTGATAAATTTGTTCCATTCACAGCCATTTTGATCCTTCGAGTCTTCTCAACCAAGCTCTGATACCACAATGTTGGATCAAGAATAGCTTTTACAGAACAGAAATATCAAATAAAAAATTTAGAATAAAGACCACAAGAAAATATTGAGAAACTTTTTGTGATTTTCCACTGCTGAAAAAAGATACAAGAACATGAATTAAATATATATTTTTGGTAACTGACATAACTTAAAATCAGCAACAACCAAATTAAAAATTTACAAAGTATCAGCTCATGATCTTTTGACTTTATTTATTTAAACCATCTCCCTAAAATCATGGAATGCTTTATTGACTAAGCAAATGCTGAATCACTCTTCAACAGAAATACCGCCATTCCACACACGTCAAAAATTATATGCTATTGAATAAGTCTGCCAATGTAATTTTTTCTATTGTGTTTGGAATTGATTGACTTTTTTTTTTTTAAATCGTGAAAATATATTTTTAATTAAACAATAATATTATCGATTACTAATATATAATGGATTACTTCTGAATTTTGAATTCCAAGTAGTTTCTAAATTTTGAATTCCAAGCAGTGTAGTCTAACAGTTGAATAATATATTATTGGATTTCAGAGAAGTTTCAAATTTTCAAAATAAAAGTATCTTTTTTTCTACATTAAGTTCACAATCTTCATGTTTTTATTGATTAGGAAATTCTCAGCCAATTGGGAACATTTCTCTTCTCTTTGATATCATTCGTAAAATATATTATTTCTGTAAATTTGTCAATTAGCTCTGATATTCTATCTAGAGTCAATTCTTGAGTTATAAAAAGAAATGCAACAACAACATGAGAAGCAGAGAGCATCAATGGAAAATTTCACCATGTTGTTTTTCTTCTTCTCTTTTACCACCCCCTTCATATTGTCCATGGCCCTGGACATTATAGCTCCAACTGAAACTATTAGAAATGGTGAGACAATAGTTTCTGCTGGTGGCGTCTTTGAACTGGGGTTTTTCAGCCCAGGAATTTCCAAATATCGATACTTGGGGATATGGTACAAAAAGATATCCAATGGAACTGTTGTCTGGGTTGCCAATAGAGAAAACCCACTCACTGATTCATCTGGGGTCCTAAAGTTAAACGACAGTGGAATTCTTATTCTTCTCAATCAGAACAATACAATCATTTGGTCTTCCAGTTCATCAAGAGTAGTGCATAACCCAGTTGCGCTACTTCTGGATTCAGGAAATCTTGTTATTAGAGAAGAAAATGACCTTATCCCAGAAAATTTCTTATGGCAAAGTTTTGATTATCCTGACAAAACATTCCTACCAGGAATGAAGATGGGAAGTACAACCAAAGGCTTGGATATGTATATTTCATCATGGAAGAGCATGGATGATCCTTCTCAAGGAAATTTTACATATCAGGTTAATCCCAGTAGTTTACAGATATTAATCAAAGAGAATTCAGTTGTCAAGACTCGATATGGGCCTTGGAATGGTGTTCAATTTAGTGGGACTTATCTGAAAGCAAGCACAATTTTTAACTTTAATTATGTTATTAACCAGAAAGAGACATACTATACTTATGAACCTGTTAACAGCTCAGCTTTTTCTAGATTGGTTCTGAATTATAATGGTGCCGCGGACTGGTTCATATGGATTGATCGAATTAGTGATTGGCGTCTGTATATATCTGGACCAACAGACAGCTGTGACACTTACGCATTATGTGGTGCTTATGGTAGTTGTGACATCAGAAACTCACCTCTATGTAGTTGTTTGGATAGATTTGTGCCAAAACATGAAAAAGATTGGGATAGAGCAGACTGGTCTGGTGGATGTGTTCGAAGGATGCCTTTGGATTGCCAAACAGGAGATGGGTTCATAAGGTACTCCAATGTTAAATTGCCTGACATGAAGAATTCATCGATCAATTCAAGTATGACCCTGGAGGAATGTAAGATGACATGCTTGAAAAATTGTTCTTGCATGGCTTATGCTAATTCAGATATAAGAGAAAGAGGGAGTGGGTGCTTCTTTTGGTTTGGTGACCTTATTGACATCAAGCAATTGACAGAAGATGGGCAAGATCTTTACATTAGGATGGCTTCTTCTGAAATAGGTAAATGAACATTCAACTTTTGATAAGGGAATTTTTTTTTTTTTTCAAAAAGATATTGAAGTGCAGATTTTTTTGTCTTATTGGTGCTACATTTAAGGATGAAAGCCAGTCCAGTGCTAGCTGAGTGGTTTTGTAAAACCATAAAAAACCCACAGAAAGAATTAGTTCTTAGCTAAACCTTTCTATTATTGATTTCTAAATCCATTTTCCATTCTCATAAATGCATTATGTTTACACCACAACGATGAAGATATGAAGATTAATGATAAGTCAAAAGTGAAGATCATTGCAATCACTGTGCCACTTATTGGAATGATCTTCCTTGGTCTCGCCTTGGCCTTGCAAGTTTGGAGAAAGAAGAAGCTCAAAGACGGTATGTCGTATTGTCTTTCATTTCTTGTTGTTTTAAATTCCAATTCTATGTTGTTTTTCAGGCTGTTATATGGAGATCATATGGAAATCCTGTGTTCATTGTAAAGAATAGATAGCTTGCTTCTTTTTATTCTTTGAGTTCTACTTTGCAGGGAAAGTTACAGGAAATCTGGAAAGAAATGCAAATAACATGAATCAAAAAGATCTGCAATTACCACTGTTTGATCTGAGCACTATTGCTTGCGCAACCAATAACTTCTGCATTACCAATAAACTCGGAGAAGGGGGGTTTGGATCTGTTTATATGGTACAATCTGATGCCACCTACTTTTTATACAAAGTCATAAATATATTGTATTTCTCTGTTATTTGTTCTCTTAAGGCTATGAAAATGTATGGCTCTGCTTGTTCATGTTCTGATAATTCACAGGGAGTATTGGAAGATGGGCAAGAAATTGCTGTGAAGAGGCTCTCAAAGAATTCGAAACAAGGAATTGATGAATTCAAGAATGAGGTAGAGCATATTGCCAAACTTCAGCACCGGAATCTGGTGAAGCTACTTGGGTGTTGCATACAAGCAGATGAAAAGATGTTGATTTATGAGTTTATGCCTAACAAAAGCTTGGATTTCCATATTTTCGGTTTGTTCCCAAAACCAATACTAATTTAATTACTTGAGTTTTGATCACAGAAACTTCAAAACCTCATTCTCGGGAATGATGTTCTGACCTAAGGCCTAAAGTAAAATTTTGATAGAAAGATCAATTGGCAATACATGTATCAAGAGAAAGGAGGAAAAAAGAAGTAAAATTTTCCCCTTTGATCATTTTCATCAAAGCACATTTGAAAATGGTTTTATTGGGGAAGGGTTTCTTTGTTTTCATTCAAATGGATGCTCCCATATTATCGTATTCACGGAAAAGTCATTGAAGTGTTATTCATGCATTACCCTATTTTTACTACTCTTGCACAATTATGCTTTTGCTAAGAGCGAAAATGTACTGAGTTGGGTATATAACATTTGGGCAGATAAAACAGGCAGCATGCTGCTAGATTGGCCTATGCGCTTCCAAATTATCAATGGGATTGCTCGTGGGCTGCTTTATCTTCATCAAGATTCTAGACTAAGAATAATTCATAGAGATTTGAAGGCGGGCAACATTTTATTAGATCGTGAAATGAATCCAAAAATTTCGGACTTTGGCCTCGCTAGAAGTTTTGGAGGAAACGAAACTGAAGGAAATACAAATAAAGTTGTGGGAACATTGTCAGTATCTTCTAAAATTGTACATGCATTTGTGTTTATATTACGCTGTTGTTCTTGTAAATTTGATATAACACTAATAAATTTTACTGTAGTGGTTATATATCACCAGAGTATGCAACTGATGGCCTGTACTCAGTAAAATCTGATGTGTTCAGCTTTGGTGTTATGGTACTAGAGATAGTTATTGGGAAAAGGAACAGAGGATTCTGTGATCCAGAACACCATCTAAACCTTCTTGGGCATGTAAGTGACGCATTTGTATTTGCTTATTTGTTGATGAATAATATGTTACAATAACATTTTAATTTTCAATTGTTTAGGCATGGAGATTACACAAGGAAGGTCGGTCTGTTGAAATGATTGATGCGTTAGTTAGAAATTTGTGTAACCTATCTGAAGTGCTACGGTCAGTTCATGTTGGTCTACTTTGTGTGCAACAAAGTCCCGAAGCAAGGCCAAGCATGTCAACTGTGGTTTTTATGCTGGGTAGTGAAGATGCATTGCCTGAGCCCAAGCAGCCAGGATTCTTCACAGAAAGGGATGCAATTGAAGCGAATTCCTCATCTAAAAAGGACGGTTCCTTGTCTGCTAATTGTCTTAGCATTACAGTAGTAGAGGCAAGATAAATGCATATCAATTGCATTTGCATGTGACTATATTCCTATAATGATTGCCATTTTTTGTAGCCTTTTCTTTTGCTGTGTTTATGTTTATATGCTAGGAAAGCTGGAATTGGCTTATAAATCTAACATTAAGAAATCAAAAATCAGGTTTATATGTAAATGGTGATAAATTTGTTGGAGGCCAAATGCATATTAGAGGCCCTTTACTATATTCAAATATCCAAATGACTGTTTCAAGATTTATTTTGTTCAGCCGGATACGTGACCTTTATTTTTTGAGCAATCGAGTCATTTGGATAATAAAATTCTATACAAGACTACGGGATAGTTTCACTCATAGTCCCTCAACTTGTACTTAATGTATTTTATGGTCTTTTAACTTTAATCTATAACAATAAATCCCCTCAATTTTAATTTTCAAAACATAAAAGTCATTTTCAGAAAATAAACTCACATTTAATTATATTTTGGTCCCTGATTTTTTAAAATCCTGTTCATTTAGGTCCAAAATTTATTTTATTTGCTAGTTTATGGATGAAATTTTTAGAGAGAATTATTTAGTCCCTAGAAGAGTGTATAACAGCATAAAATACTTTTCGATTACAAAGAGAAAGGATCAACCCTTGATACAGTGGGAATATTCTTGGTTTGTGAAATAATTAAGCATGGGGACGAATTAATTAGAATTGATTCTATTTGTAAAAATGGTCCCTTAGAAAATAATATTGTCCATGAATATTGTAGTGTATCAAATATAATTGAATTTATAGAAGGATAATATCCTGTATTTAGTCAATTAGCTATTTTAGATCAATATACTTCTTTAGTGACTTCTAGAACTTCTTGTTGGAGTGATAATTTTAAAAGGGATTATTTAATTTGGAAAAGATTGCACTTCAGAAAGATTAACTTTTTTCTTGTTTTTTGAGAAAATTCTCTAAGTCTAGACAGTTGGATAATATTTTTAGAAAGTCGAGAAAGAATTGAAAATACACTTAGTGCTAGTAATTCTAGATAAAGATGGGAAAAGAAGATAGAGAAGAAAGTGTCAACTCTAATCCTTCAGTATTGACTTCATTTCGGAATATTCACAATGAAGTGAGTCTTATCCTTGAGCAGTTGCATGCAAAATGAAACATAGGCGATTCACCAGAACAAAGAAATGTTTTAGTAAAAGAAGTAGGAAAATTAGTGAATGACAATCTTGATGCAATTGAGCGAGAAAGAGTTTTAAAAAATCTATCAGATCCTCAAAACCTCTTTCTGAAAAAGAAATTTTGCAATTAAGGAAAGACAAAATAGTTCATTATATTGCTGACCCTGATATTAGAGCTGCTAATCAAGATAGTAGCAAAGCAGCTGAAAACTTTAGAAAATCTTTAGGTCTGGTAGAAGAAACTTCTTTACATTTAGATTATAGAACATTTAATGAGCTTCTTGCTACAAAAAGGGCAGAATATAAACCAAATTATTCCCATTGAACAAAACTAAAATTTCAGCTTAAGGATAATCCATTAAGGCTAGTTATCACCCCAACAGCTTTTCTAAATCTAGACTGTGAAAAGCATGCTTCTGAAAGAATAGATGAGTAAATTACTATAATCAGGTTTACAACTAAATCAGGTAGCTACTCAATTGAGACCACCTACGAACTTTGCAAAGCCACCATGGTTGGCAATGCTCAAAAATTTTGAGATCAGCTAGTAGTTCAAACCTCTATTAAAGATGAAATTAGGAAGGCAGTTCTCGTAAATGAGGTTCTACCTATCATCGTAGATGCCCTAAAAAGAGAATTTTATGGGTTCTCAATATCAACTGAGTCATAAGAAAGAGAACAATCTTTAATGGCATTGATGAAATTACAAATATGTGACAGATGTTATTTTGATAATTATGCATGTGAATTCCAAAAGTATTATTATAATTTTGATCTTAATACTCAAAATTACATGTCAACATTATTTTTTGCTAAGCTCCCAGAACCATGGCCAGAAGTAACAAAAAATGCCTATCAACTCCTCCTAAATGAAGAAAAAGTGGTTGATGGATTAGGAGGTAAGATACAGGCAGTTAAGTATGCCTTGAGAAAGGCATGTACTGAATTTCAAGTAAGACAAGACTTAAAACGTCTTCCTTATCTGAACAAAAGTTTTTGCTCTTAGATTGAATATGTTTCTGATAGGTACGAGTGTACTACAACAAATGAAAAAGGAATAGGAAAAAAATTTGAGGCAGGATGTTCTTCTTGTGATACCAAAAAGAAAAAATTTAAAGGATATAGAAAAAAAAAAGAATATCTAAAAATGATAGAAGCAACAAAAAGAGGTTTAATAAACCTTCTAGGATTATTAGAAGAAGAACCAACCTTAGGAATAAAGACATGATAGATGCCTTTAAGAAAAAATATGGTAGAGCCCCTAAGTGCCCACAAGGGAAACCTCTTAGTAGTTGTTCTTATTATTGGATTTGTGGTTCAAAGGATCACAAAGCAAATGTCTGTCCATAAAAGAACAAACGAAAAGAAAATCTTAGAAGAATTTTCTTCGAATATGAGAATCTTGTCTATGAACTAATAAAAGAAGATGAATATTCTGACATAGATTCTGTTTATGAAGTAGTTTTTGAATATGAAACTGATATAGATGAATCTGATCTTTGGACAGCCTAGATATTTATGATGAATATGGAGGAAGGACCCATAGATGAAGAAATGATCCCTTTAGATACTTCTTTAGTACAGGAAGAATCTTTCCAGTACTATGATTCGTCCAAAAGTTGCCTAGAATAGAAACTCCCAAAGGTAGATATCAATACTATTTACAACAAATCTAAATTTAGTTTTAGGTCAATGGTAGATGTCTCTCAATCAGAATCTATGACTCAGGTTTCTAGTACAGAGCTGGAAACGTTGGACATCCCTTTGATCAATTTACCAAAAATAAGAGACTTAGTAACTAAATCAAAGGGAGCATATCAATATAGTCATATTGGTCTTGTCCAGATAGGATTTATACCACTGTTTAATTTGTCAGCCGATAGTCCTGTGATAGCAGTTATACTAGACAAAAGATGAAATTTGTTCCAAGACCAACTAATATCAGGGGGTCTAAACTAACCTGACATATGGTCCAGTTTGGTTCCAGACTTATCCTAACTATATGATGTTAGTAAAAGATAAGTGTTTGGGTAATTTTTTATCACTAAGAATTAAATCTATGAATATGAACAAAATAAATTTCCAGACTAAATATTTAGCATATCATACTAGGATAATTTTTAGACTGATTAATACAACCAATCCTGGAGTGAGGAATATCTCTAAAATCACAGAGTTATTCAATGAAGGGTCAGATAAGTATAGGTAGTTTCATAGAAAAGAAATTAATCCTCTAGAGTTATCCTGGCCTAAGAGTTGGATTCTCTAAGAACCAGCAGAGACATCACAATCAATAGGTTCCTCTCAAATCACACAAAGAGGTAAAAATATTATCTTAAACCTAGAAGAACCTATGAGAAATCTTAGGATTTCTGATCCTCCTAGAAGATCATATCATGTTCCTCAATTA
>CANXYC011963082.1:0-47981 GCA_948193065.1 Aleurites moluccanus | reverse complement strand
TATATATATATATATATATATATATATATATATATATATATATATATAGAAAAAAAGAAAAAAGAAAGAGAGATTGTGAGATGGGGGCAGAGGCAGACAGGCACGCCCTAGCATTTTTCCCTTTCAGAATACAACTGTTTTCACTTTTAGGGATATAAAACTTTTGCTGGACATTTCTTTTTTTCTTAGTTGAAAAGATGAACGTGTAAGTTCATATATAGTTATATACAACACTACACAATGCCTTTCAGACCTATTCATTTGAAACTTTTAGCATGCCTTAGATATGTAAACATGCAAACCAAGAAAAATAAAAATAAAAAGGTCATAAAATAACTATTAATTATTTTTAAGTTTTTTTTTTCCAAAATCCAAAGTCAAGAATATCTGGTAAGTTGATTTTGACACGCAACTTGAATGAATTTTATCTGTCTGTATGAAAAAACATTTCAAATGTGGTTTTTTAGAATCTTAAATAATAAAAGGGTTGTTAAAAGGATTGTGTGTTTGAAAGTTTTGTTTTGGTGTCAGCTTCTCCATAGACAATAATGCCCATGTTTTCCCTAAAGAGTATTTTTCTTGTTCAGGGCACAAGCTGTGTTCTTGACTAAAAGCTCTGTAAAGGGCTACATAGCTTTTTTTTTTAGGGTTCTTTCAAGTCATATTCACTGCACAACTTATTGAATGAGACATTTTCTAGCTACTTGCAGGAGTTAATTAATTACACTTATTCACCAAATAACAAAAATATTTCCTTTTCTAATTGTAGCAAAAGTCGAGGCAAATCAGAAATCTATCGACCTCTGGTGTATAGTTTTGTATTTTCTAGACCTATAGTACAGCTAAATTTCTAGTAGGCCAATATCTTAATATCATCTTCAAGAAAAATTCTTTGATGTGATTGTGATTAGTTCACCAACGAAATTAAGATCTTGCTATAGTTGCTGATATATGTTACTTCACTTGCTAACTAGCTAGTTCCAATAACTTGGGTTAAAATTATAAGACGTCGAAACTTTCTTAACGTAATTGTTTTTGTTAACACTAATATTTTCAATACTAGTTGGGCGTCCAGCTTTTTAATTTACAATGGATTGATAAGTTGAAATGGACTGAAGGATAGTTAAACTTTGTTATTTATGAACATTATTCAATTTTCTGTTTAAATACATAAATTATAAGTTGGCGGTAGATGTTAACTTAACTCAAGTTAGATTTTGGTGAGTTTGTATCACCTAAAAAAAAAATTATTTGTTTATAGAAAAAGTTTCATTTGTTTCATTAAACACCACTTTATACAAAATCTCATCCTACTCAAAATTAATTGGCATCTATATAATAAAAAAAATTTAATTCTCAACTCAATTAGAATTAATTGCTTCTTCCTGCAACTGATTTTATATAAGATAAATTCAATTCTTACTTATTTGTAAGTCCTTATTTATTTGGGTTCATGTATTTTAATATATATAAAATCAGAGGTGTTAAATTTACATTATATTAGTTTTTTTAATTGTTTTCATATTTTTAATCTAAATTGGATCATAAAATTAAATAATCTTAGCTATTTGTCATCTTAAGAACATTTTATGGAATACAACCAATGCTAATTTGCTATTTGTCATCTCAAGCACATTATATAGATTGGGATCTTCCAAGAAAGTTCAGGGTATATATAAAGTGTTGGATAGATTCCAATTCCAATTCCAATTAACAATTCATGGGATTGTGTCCTATATGTGACCTTCTTTCAGAAACCTGAAATTCTTTCTCCAACACTGAGCTTTCTCTACTGCTTCCAAAGTGGAGAGTATATCCCTAATATCCCGCTTTGTAGTGGGCAGCCCTTAGCTTTTAGTATACCTTTAGGTGACTCCCCTTGAAAGAAAAGGAACCACAATCTCTTCAAAATTGACATACTGGCACATAAGGTTAAGGGCGAAAAAAAATGGTGCCAAAAAGGTATATCGACAAGGATTTCTTTTAGGTAAGTTGGGATTTGTTGTTGTGTTTAATGGGTTGGCGTGGGGCATTTTATTGTACGATGGTTCTTAATATGCTTAGCATAAAGGATCAACAACAATTTTTCATCTATTCCAAGAAAAAAAAAATAATCTAACTCATAAAGTTTTCGTTAAAAGGTCAAATTAAATCAATACTTACATATTGATATGAATTTATGGGGAAGAAGATTTAATATAAATGGTTAGTAGTGTACTTTGCAATCAGCCCTAATTAAACAAATAATATAAAGTTAAGTTTCCAATATATATATGCACTAATATTAATCTAACTAGGTGATGCGGGTTATTTTAGTAGTATTTTTAGGTTAATTTAAATATATTTTATTATGATTTTATTTTATTTTATTTTATTTTATGAAAATTTGACATGATTTTATTTATTTTTGAAGTTTGAAGTTAAAATTGAAGATATTAACATATTTGGTTTAAAAATTAAATAAATTTGAAGAAAATTTGCCTCAGTTTTTAGAGAGGAGCGACCCGATTTTTGACTAAAATACCTGATTTTTGCCCAAATTATTTTTCAGAGACACAGACTCAAAAATCGATACTCAGTTTTTTAGTGCACTCAACTCAGTTTTTAGACTAATGACTCGATTTCTGGTGATTTTTATACAAAAATAAATATTTAATTTTCAAAACTTCATTTTTTTTAAGAAGGGAAAAGTGAAAAATTTTATAAGTCAAGAAAAGTAAGGAAAAACTTCAAATTAAAAGGCTAGCAATTAAAATCAAATCTTGGCAAATAGAGAAGATTTTTATTCTTAACTCTATTTATTTTTATTTAATTTAATTGTTTAGCAATATTGAACTATTCTATTAATTCAATAAAGTTTTCAATTTGTGTTTCAACTATATTTGGATAAATTACTTATTCTATAATTTTTTTTTTTGAAAAAACTTATTCTATAATTTAGATGTAGTCAATTGTTGATTTTATAATTTAACTATAATTAATTGATTGTCTTGTGCATCAATTGAATTTGTTAATTTATTGATTTAGGATTATAATTGTTTGACAATTAGTCATTATTAAATAATATTTAAGATGGTGTATGATAGATCAAGAGATGAAATATACCATTATTACATTAAATCAATAATCTAAAAGATTGAGTTGTCAAGAGATTGTGATACATTTTAGAGAGTTAGAATTTATTAAAGAAGTTAATGAGTTTACATTAACTAAATGATTACAATAATAGACATTGAATTAATAAAAGTATTTTGTAATTATTTTAGAGATAATTACAGCAGTTAATTCATTAACTTGATATTTTGGATAATCAATCATAAGTTGGAATAATAAAAGATCAGTTGATAAAATCTAAATTTTATACCTGTTAAAATTATTCCAATCTTCAAAACTAAAAATTACTTTGTTTTTAATTTTTATTTCAACAATCAATTCTAATTTTATCTAAATAATTTAGAAGTATTTCATTTTGATAGTTGATCATACCTTCTTGTAGAACACAACACTCACTCACACACTATTATTTATATGAACGATTACGTATATTTACGAAACGTTTAATATTAAGCATCTTGCTAACTGGCCTATTGTGATTTAGTATAACTTTTAATCCTAATTAGAAATTCGAGTTCTTATTCTATCTAAATGCCCTTAATTTTATGAGGTAGAAGTAAGGATGGTAACGGGTCGGATTTAGAGCAATTTTTGCAAAATTTGAATCTGACTCGTTTAAAAATAAAAATACCTACTGTGAAGCGGATATATCTGTTTATATATTTATTAATGTATTTTTTTTTTTAAATATTCATATAGTATAATTAAATTTCACATAAAAAATAACTATAAATTAAATATTAAAAAAATAATATATATAATCGGATCGGGTTCGAAATGGATATTACCATTACTCAAATCGGATTCGAGTTAAAAAAAATCCTACTATGATCCATTTATTAAAAGGACAGGTTAGACGGGGCAAATATCTAGCGAGTCAGATATAATCAATATTTTTAAAATCAGACCGATTAAAGAATCGGTGAAAGCAGAGGGTCAGAGGTTTTATCGGAATCGAACCGATTAAATCGAAAAAAATCGATATACATATATATGTATATATAATTTGATATTTATTATATATATGATGAAAATAAATATAATTTGACATTTATTATTTTTTATCAAAGATAAAAAAAAATTTTAAAAATATTACCTGTTCGAACAGGAAAAACCGGTCCAATTTGATCAATTCACAAATTAACAAACCAATTCATAGTTTTTTTAATTAATTTTTGGGAGACAAGTTTTTGAAATCTGACCGGACAGATTCTTAATTCGGTTTTTAATTTTTTCAGTTCGACCGACCAGTTTAGTCCGATTTTGACAACCATGGATATAATTATCATTTTTAAAAAGAAAAGGTAGAGGGATAAAATAATATTTTGATTTAATTTGAACAGTTTAATTAAATTAATTAAATCATTATAGAAAACACTTCATCTTATAAAATCAAACTTAAATAAATTTAGGAGAATGTAGTGGTTTTGTTTAGGCCTGGTTTATTTTTTATTTTTTATGTTTTGGTACCAGCTATTATTTGTTTGATTTATTAGTTGGAGCTTTTGAAACAATAATTGTTTAAATATTTAACAATTAATAATTAAAAAAAATTAAAATTTTAACGCAAAAGTTGAAAATCAAAATGTTAATTGGTGAATCAAAAAGCTTTGCCAATTATCCACTTAATTATCTAATGTTTTGAAATAAATAATCAAAATCTTCGTTTACCATAGGCTATTACTTCCCTTAATTACTAGAATTAAACTTACTTGTGTGGAAAATGTGCGTAATTCAATAAAAATTGGCTAATGTCTCTTAAGCTCAACCCATTGGAGAACAAATTCGGCCGAATCCTACCACAAATTTGTAGGTCTTAGTTGAAAATAAAAAGGCATATCCATGGGCCTAACCCATACTTTTTGTCGCCAATAAATGCCCAAAGAATGGGCTTCTCGAATATAGGTCTCCCTACCAAGAAAACTTATATAAAAAGATTGTATAATTTTACTTATATCTATATTATGCTACTTTTCATAACAATATAATTTAGAGATTATAATTATAGTCTTTTTTTAACCACTAAATGGCACAAAAATTAATTATATTCTTCGCAATTATTAAATATTCTCTTGCAAATGATATCTTCTCACATATAAATTCTACTAATCTTACAACTTCTCTATGTTTTCTTGCAAATAATCATAGACAAAGTTGAGTCAAGCCACGTGTCCACCCTTTAATTATTTAATTTTTCACATAAAATTATATTTTAATCCCTAAAATTTATAAAATTAATAAAATAATTTTTTTTTATTTTAAAAAATTAATTTTTAATCCCTAATAATTTATTATTTAATACATTTTCTTCTATTTTCTTTTTACTCCTTGAATATTTAAAATTTTTTAAGATAAATTATTATTTAGTCATCGAAATTTACTAACTTTAATAAAATAATTTATCTATTTTAAAAAATTAATTCTTTAATTTTTAATAAAATATTTTTTATTTTTATTTTCTTTTAATTTTTTCCTATATTTCTATTTATTTTTTTTCAATTTTTTTATTTTATTTTTCAATTCCTTATTTTTTTCAATGGTAATACAATATTTTTTATTATTTGTAATTGAAATATATATTTATATTGGTAAATTATACAATCGAGTACAGTACAAATCTAGCATTAGATTTTTAGTTGGGCCTGGGCTTTTTCAGTCGGAAACTTTGGGTTGTTTTCGGCTTCTCCAAGCCCAATCTTGGCTTCACTATAACTATTACTATTAACTAATATTGGGTTACAGATAACTATTACTATTATACAAATTTAATATCTTGCTTGAAAACAAGTTCACGCAACTAATTGATATGTTTTAATTAACCGCAAAATAATCTAGAACAAAATCATTTTGTAAAATATAATTAATATTGGGTTACAGAGTCCAAACAAAGGGAACCAAAAAATAAAATTTATATTTATATTTATATAAATAATATAAATTATATTAGCTAGCTTTAAACATCAATAAAATTAAAAAATTAATTATAAGCAAGTCAAAAATTAATTATATGCAAAATTGAATTTATGTGAATAAATAAAAATTTTCTATAAGCTAATGAATTTTATTTTTCATTTAGATGGTACAAACTTTTCGAAAACAGTATATAACTCTATTCCTAACTTTAAAAACGAATGAAAACAAATTAATTAAACAAATAATTTCCCGTGTTAATGAGTGTCAATGTCACTAATAAATTAATGAAAACAAGAAAGAAAAGTAGGATTAATTAATTAATTAATTAATTAATTTGATTACCCTTGCAAATATTAAAATGAAATGAGTCGTCTAAGGGCTTTTGTCGCGGCTCGGGGCATAAATCAAGGTTTTATTTGCTGGGTGTAATATACGTTATTGTCACGCCGTTGACAGAATGTGCCCTTTGAAAGCAACTAAAAAATATATAAATAATTAAAATTTTATTTTATTTTTATCAAAAGGCAGAAACAATTTATAAATTTTAAAGTTATTTTTCTATTATAAATTTTGATATATATATTAAAAAATTTGGAGGCTTTTTCCTGTTGCATGTTTGTTGTTGTCAAGGATTTCATTTTATTCTTTCTTGGGTATATGCCAAAATATAATTGATATCAGGTAGTTTTAAGCTTTTGGTATATACATAAAATATATGGTTAAAGATACCGTTCTAATTTTTTGTTGCTTCAATATACTCTGGTCGATCCACATTCTAATTTTTCCAAATGTCCTTTAGGAATTCCTAAATTTCTGTGTCTAAATTTGTATGCGTGAAAAATTCTTAAATAAATCTAATTTATTGCGTTAAATTATAAAATAATTAATAATAATTAGATATGATAAATAATAATTATTTTATAAGATAAATATAATAATTAATTTTCTAAATCATTAAATGAATATTGTAATTAACATATATCAATATATTAGATTATTATTAGTTAATTCAGAATCTGTTTTTTTTTTTTTTTCAGTATTATAGCTTTTTATTTTATAAATATGGAAGATACATAAAATTTAAAATTTTAATTTTTAGTATTAATTTTATCAGTAATATTGAAATCCTGACATTCACTTGTAAAATAATTTCACCTTACCACTAAATTAAGATATCAGTTTGAATTTTTTGTTTTTAAAGTGGGTGTATATATATATATATATTCAATTGTATTTTGAGCTATTATTACTAAGCAAATGGTTTTTTATGTGAATTTCTTTGATGGTGTCTGGAAGTAAGTTTTAAGAAAGCAAATACCCAAGTTTGAATCATTATTATAAGCAAATGTATGTTTGATAATTGAAATATTATAATTCAATGATACAACTTTTTTTACTTATTAATATTTCAATGATAACATTTTTTACTTATTAGGTTTAAGGATCCCAGCCCTCACAATACAAATTAATAGTCAATCTCTGAATTTTTTACCTACTTATTAAACTAATATAATATGTTTATATATGATTTTTCATTATATATATATTTCCTATTTGTGATTAATGCACGTTTAAAATAGAACTGAGTAAAACAAGGGAAAATTTAAATTCATGAACAAGGGGAGAAGAATAGTAATTAATGTAAATGAGAAAGATGATTAAAAAAAAAAAATTGTTAGTTAACCTTTGACATTATGCATTGAAATGTTAGTGCATGGTATGGAGTCCATTATTAATCACACATTTAGCCATTGATGTCACTGCTTACACAATTCATTTTGGTATAGCAGCAACTTTTTGAATTGAATTAGAGATAATTACTTAATTAGTTTATTGGTCTTGTAACTTTGCCAAGACTATAAGTTTCTTTGAATTTACTTCTCTGGTATTAATTAGAGATTTGGACTAGTCATTTTATAATGTATAATTTTCATTTTTTAATTTATGCGATCTTTAATTTCACACAAGAAAACTCAAGCATTGAGTAATTCAAAATAAGTTTTGCTTATACTATATATATATATATATATATATATGAAATAAAAAAGTATATCGATATTTTTTTTACTAAAAGAATCATATACAAATAAATTATATAGTGAAACTGGATTTGTATTGGTCTTAAATGAAAATTTTATATAAGTTAATGAATTTTTTTTTTTATTTTTTTTATTTTTATTGGAGTTGGAGTTAGCATCACTTTATCTGTGTGTGTATATATATATATATATATAATAAATTACATTTAAATTAAAAATTAATATTATAATAATAAACTAAATATCTTAAAGTGCAACATATTAATTGATAATTTTTATTATTCTAAATTTTAAACCTCAATGGTATCTTAGTTTTTAAAAAAATTGTTTAAAGTATCGGGGAAAAAAAACTTTCATGGAAAATTATGTTTTGATGGGTCAGAATGATTGTGGATTCTCTCTTGCATGCACTTCTTTTGTTGTTGATAATTTAATTACTGGAATAGATAATTATTCTTTTCTATATTTTATTGCCAATAGCTTCCACTGAATTTGTTGTGTAGCTGTTTGTTGAGGATGTTTGGAACATTTAGATGCATTTCTTTTTGGTCATTCATATTTGTCAATAAGCTTAAAAACCTCGAGAGAGAGATTTTTCCAAGATTCACACACAGATCAAATGTGAGCATTTCCTTAGTGGCGACTCAGTGCAGATGCCATCATAAAGGAATTTTCTTAATCCAATAGGGGAAATTACAATACCACTTAGCACAAAGGTCTTGGGTCAAACAATTATGTTTGAAAATTAGCTACCTTAAGTGAATCCTTGAGTTAATTTAGCTCTTTAATTATACAAATTTGATTATGAATAGTTTATTAAATTTGCAAAGTTTCATAATCGGATTAATTCCTATCATAATTTAAAAATTAAATTGATAATATGATATAATAAGTTTCAAAATAAATTTAACTTTTGCTAATTAAATTAATATAAAAATATTATTATTATTATTATTGTCAATTTATCTTTTTGATAGAATTCCAACTGAATTTTCAAACTGGAAATAGAATTGATACAAAAGAGAAATAGGATATATAATTTATAAAAATACGATTCAGGATAAAGTTATCTATTAAATCATTTATTTATATAGATAAGAAACACACAATAAACAAAATTAATAATTAATTATTATACTAATTGCAGAATAAAAATTAATAATAAAAAACTAAGTATTAATCAAGTTGTGTTTTTGTATCTTATGCTATATATATCTTTAAAATAATTAATCAGAAATAAGTGGAAATAATTTAATTTGCAACTATTCAATAAGCACACGAAATATATATGGAAACAACTCAAAATGTCGGTAAGGAAGATTGTGATTAATGTTAATGCATTTTTTATATGTATATATTAATTAAGGATATTGATTTGAGAATTGGTTTAATTTGCTAATGGACTTTTAATTTAAACACTTAATTAATTAATTTATAGGTTCATATATATTGACAAAATCAACTAGCTAGTTAATATTTCAAAATCATGTCAACCAATTCTAAATTAATTAATAAAAAAAAGATTAAAAAAAAAAGATTTTGGCCTACAAGACAAAAAATTGGGATGAAAGTCAAGATAGAAACTTGTAATTTGATCCCACTTGTAACAACTACATATGATATTTTATCAATTCTCAATTAATTTTGTCGGTCCGGTTTTGACCTTAGGGTATAAGCACTAAGACATGTAGAAAAGAATAATTTTTCCATAGATTTTCTTGTTTTCTAGCCTAATGATTATTGAATAACAAAACCATATATAGATTAGTGTAATTTGTTTTAATTAATTACGTTATAACTGCACACCAAAATATAATCTAATGATAAATATATATTAATCTAAACAATACACTTTAAATTAATTTTTTCTCTTCAATATTAAAAAAAAAACGATTAAAATTTAAACTCCTAATTTTGTTTAGGATTTAATACTAAATCAAAACAGGAAGCTATGTAACTGCTTCGAAACAACCTTGACGTAAAGGAATTTTTGGTGACATGATGATTACATGAAGCCTAGTCATATGGGATCAATGGTGATGATACTCAAATCACCGTATATAATTGTTGACAAAATCAGGACATGATGAATGGTGAAGAATTATGTTGAATGAGGGAAAGAGAAATGTATTTATGATGAATAGTTAGGTATCAGTCGGTATCCAATCATATTGGTCATGCCCTAATAAGAGCCAGCTTAGAACAAAAATTATAAACAACAATGGCAATTATAGTGAGTGAGTAATGATTTTGATTGGCTGAACAAGGTTAAAAACAGCATTAATATTAAGAATTTGTAGCTATATATATATATATATATATATATATATATATATATATTTTTACTTTTCCTTTTCTTCCATATTGTTACATTTCACAATTTATATAAAATAGGTAAGATACCTATCTTTTAAAGTATAGAAAATAATATTACTTAACTTGTATCATTAGTCTAAAATTAATTATATTGGGAGGTGTTCTTTTTTCACTATTTAAGAGACTCTAATATATCTTTATTCACTAATATAAAGAGCTTTTTTGATATATTTCTTTCAGATAAAAATTTTCGCTAACATCTTTCGGTAATAAAATATATATTATTCTCTCACTTATTACATAATTATCTAAATCATATTAAAATTTTCATAAATAATATATTAATTATATTATTTATTTGTATTAATTAATTATATTTATATTTAATTAATAATTAATGAATTCAAATTTATACATTCATTATGAATGTATCCGAACCTGATTCATTAATTTCAACACATATATATAATTATTTCTCACATTTTGATAAACAATTATTATTAAAATTGGCAGTGACTGACCATATATGAAAAATAGTCATTGACTGAGATATAATTTGCTCAACCTTGAACCCTGCTAAGGCCACTAAGGACCTAGTCAATTTTGTCTAACTTTTTTTTTTTATCTCCTTTTGACTTGAGAGCATAGCACGCACATAGTTGGCATGCTTTCTTCCAACAAAAGTCCATGTTTTCCTTTCTTTACCTTTTTTTATTTAAAAAAAAAATCTGTTGAACGAGATTATGTGGAATACTCCAACTTTGATTTATTAATACTCCAACGTCATGTAAAATATCATTTAATAAAATTTAAACTTAAAACCTCTTAACTTAAATTTTCTTTTTTTTAATTTTTGTTTTATTTCGGAACTCAAATTCGAAATTTTTCAACTTTGAAAATCACTCATTAATAATTTTCTTTTATTTTCATTAGTATTAAATCATTATAATATGCATGTTTATTCCATTATAATTAAAATAAAATTAGAACAACAATAAATATAATAATATTATTTATTCTACATGTTATATTATATATATTATGTTATATTATAGAAAATATAGAAAATTTGAAATTCCTATTTAAATAATATAATTGTAATCTATAAAATAGAATTAGAATAATAATAATATAATAATATTTATTATATAAAATTATAACATATAAAATATAGAAAATCTAAAATTCTATTAAAATAATATAATTATAATATAGATAGAAAAATATATGATATATAAAATCGATAATGTATTACATACTAAAATTGAAAACTTATAAAATTCTTTATAAAATATAAAATGAAGTATTAACTAATTTAAATTTATTATTTTATTTTAGTATATTATTGATATAGTTGTATAGTATAATTTTGTTTTTATATCATAATTTTAATTTTCTATTTGTATAATAAATTTTATTTTATATAATAATAATAATCATCGTTCCATCTATCAGCTTAGGTTACATAGTTTAAAATAGGAATGTTAGTGACCAAGTAATTAACCAATAATTGTGACGAACTGACAACTTATTAGACCATATGTACATACACAATGCCGTGAGGGGCTTCAACCAGAGATCTTATAGGAGTGTTACAATTAGATTATCAATGAATCAAAAAGATAGTTCAATGAATTTTTCTTTTTTGTACGTTTAGTTTCAACTGAATGATTCAAATCGAAATCTCTAAATTCAGAAGATTATTTTAATATCATTAAATTAAAAATTTATTTATAAACAAAACTTTATTGATTATAATGAGCATATATCATACCTAGAGTTTATTTGGTATTATTATTTAAGTGATTGATAAGAAAAGTATTATATTAAAAAATATTAATTGAAAATTATGAAAATTTATTTCTAATGTGTGTTTATATATGTTTTAGCCATAAAATTAAAACTTTGAAATTGTTTATATTCAACTATTTTTTCCAACAATATTTAAAGGTGCTATGATTTTCTTAAAAGCAAATTTTAATTTCGAAAAAAAAAAAGAGAAGCAAAGTTCAACATTCACATGTACACAGTTGCTCAGATAAAACATACTTGTAAACATATATTAATTTATCAAGTTACTGTTTGTTGAGTCAATATTCAAATGCACATAGTGTAAATATGTAAATAGATCAAGGTGTATGTAAATCCTTTTTACTCTAATTTTTATCTCTCTTTGACACTAAACATTACTCTTTATTTCTCTAATTGAAACCCTAGATATTTTTCTCTTCTATACTTTCTCATGGTATCAGAGAGTTGATCATATTATCCATGATCTTTTTCCGCTTTTAGTTTTGACAATATTTGGCCAAAGACAATTATATTACTTTAGTTGATTTGATCTTCGACAAGAACTTAAGGTTATTTTAATTTGAAAAAATGGAGAACCAAAATCATACTAAAGCAAACAAATGTTGTTGGAAAGAGGAGAGTCAAAGATACTCAGAATCCTAGAGATTCGCTATAGTTACAGAGATTCGTTACAGAGCTTCAATCATCTAGGAACGACTCTGGTAACTTCTCTGTTAACCGGTGTAAATTATCTTGCATGGAATAGAGTAATGAAAATCACATTGAGAGTCAAACTCAAATTAGAATTTGTGATCAGGAAATGTGTTATGCCAGAGGATAATTCTAATGAATTTGAATAGTGGCGAAAGATGGATTACATGGTAACGGCATGGACCCTCAATTCCATCTTGAAAGAGTAGTGCTAAAGAGCTCTGGGAAGAGCTAGAGGAGACGTATAAGGAGAGCAATGGGCCTCTTTTGTACTAAGTACAAAGAAAAATTGCTTTGATTTCTCAAGGCACTATGTGCAACTTTGTATCACACAATGTTGAAGAAATTGTGGGATGAATTGATATGTTTGATACCAATTCCTATCTATACTTGAGAAGCAGCTAGGACTGTGTCAGATTTCAATTGTCTGAATAGATTAATGTAGTTCCTTATGGGCCTCAATGATAACTATGATCATATGAGGAACCAAATACTACTGATAAAATCCCTACCTAGTGCTAATAGAGTTTACTATATGGTACTTAGAGTGGAGAAGCATAGATATGCATACTCATTTACAAATGAGTCTATAAAAGGCAACAAATTGCTTGCTAAGAATTATGATAATTGAAAGGGTGGAATTGGAGGAAGAAAGATAAGACTAATAGGTATTGTGATCATTGTAGAGTTATTGGTCACTTGAGGAATACATGTTTTAAACTATATGGTTACCCTGATTGGTACGAGGAAGTGAGGAAACAAAAAGTTATGATGACTCTAACAAGCAAAAAAAAAAAACTCCAGTATGAATGGCAACTCATGTAACAAACACTAAAGTTGAGGATCATGACTCAGGGAAGGAGCTTGCTAAGATAGAACAATGGTCGTCTGTCTTTTCTAGTGGAGTGAAAAGAGAAGTTTAAAAGTATTTAAATAGCAAGGAAGTTGCAAATAAAGATTATGTGAACTACACCAATTATGCAAGTATTGTCTACACCCTAGCTCTTAATTATTTTGATTATGGGTTTGAAAGTGTGGATCATAGATTGAGGTGATATAAACCGTGTGTGCTTTGACTCGAAATTACTTGCACAAACTACAAAACCTAAAATACTAACCACAGTAAATTTACCTGATAAAAATACCAAATAATTCACAACATAGACACCATAACATTTACATCCAAACTAAATATGACTAAAGTTTTACATGTTTCTACTTTTAGATTTAAATTGCTCTTAGTAAATAAACTCAAACAAACAATTAATATAAAAATTATCTTTTATTACATTCACTGTGCGTTCCAAGACCTATTGACCGGTAAATAATTAATAGTGGGAAAGGTCTATAATGGACTCTATATCCTAAATAAGAAAAGCTTCTTTGTAGACACCATCCAGGAGTTTCTGCTGTCATTTCTATTATCAAAGCAAAACCTTTATTACTTTGTACATTCACTTTAATTAATAAAGAAACATTTATTCCTTATACTTTGTTGCATCAGAAGTTAGGACATGCATCTCATTCTAATATTGCTCATTTATCTGATCTCATTGATCCAAAGGAACTTCATATTGAAATTTGCCAAATATGTCATTTGGAAACAAAAATTGCCCTTTCATAAAAGCACAATTCATAGTACTAAACTATTTTAATTAGTTTACATAGATCTTTGGAGTCTTTATAAAACATCTACTATTAATGGTGCATACTAAATTCTCATAATAAAAGATGATAAGGGTGTTTATGGTTCGGTTTTATCGGTTTAAGGTGAATAATTTTAGCCAAACTAATAATATCAGTTTGTAAATTATTTAAATATATTCAAACCAGGTAAGATTAAAAGCTATGCAAACCAATACTTTTAATTTTTGGTTTAGATAATCGGTTTGGTAGGTTTTAACTATAATAAAAAATATTTAAAAAATAAAAAAGTACGATATAAATTAAAATATTTTTATAACATGAAATTATTTTTCAAATACATTTATGAAAAATTAAAATTTTATATTTAAAATAGATAAAAATTTTATATTATGTAATAAAAATTAACTTAAAAGAATAAAAAAAAAAGTCTCAAAATTTAATATAAATAAAAAAAAAACAAAAAAAAAATCTATAAAATTAGAATTTAGGTACATATAAATCAAAATATATTATTTTAGTATACTTCGATTCAGTTTGATTTTAGTCAAATTTTCATA
Source organism: Aleurites moluccanus (assembly GCA_948193065.1). Classification (NCBI taxonomy): domain Eukaryota; kingdom Viridiplantae; phylum Streptophyta; class Magnoliopsida; order Malpighiales; family Euphorbiaceae; genus Aleurites; species Aleurites moluccanus. The sequence goes on along the minus strand of CANXYC011963082.1, from coordinate 32,893 downwards.
TATTCAAACTATATTTAAGCCAAAAAATTCAGTTTAACTATCTTTCTAAACCAATTCGAATCATGCTGATAATAAAAACACAATTTTTGATTTGAACTGAATTGGATTAATTCGGTTTGATGAGTTTGGTTAATTTTTATGAGCTCTAGAAGATGATTTAGCACGTTAATATGGACCTCTTTAATGAAGACAAAACCCAAACATTATATTCTTTAAATCAACTCATATTAATGATGCAAACCAATTCAATGTTATAGTTAAAATCATTAGATTAGACAACGAAACTGAATTCCTCAGTTCTCAATGTCAAACTATCTTGCACCAATTTGGCATCGTATATCAGAAGACATGTCTCTATACCCACAACATAATGAAGTTATAGAAAGAAAACATAAATACTTGTTGCAAACAGCTAGAGCTTTCATGTTTAAATTCCAACTGCCTAAATTCATTTGGGGAGATGCAATTCTATGTGCAACTTACGTAACACACTTTCAACAGCCTTACTCAATTGAAAAACTCCATATGAAGTCATTAATCATAAACCACCTGATTATAAAAGACTTAAGGTGTTTGGTTGCTTATGTTTTGCGGCCAACACTAAACCATATAAAGATAAGTTTGATCCAAAAGCTTTCAAGTGTGTTTTATAGGATATTTACCTAGTCAAAACCCTTACAAAATCTATAATCCCACCAATAAACATGTCATCATTTCTAGATATGTAGTCTTTTATGAAACAATTTTCCCTTACCATAACCTTGATCCTCACTCAAATATACCATTTGTTCCAATCATGTCTTCTAATACACAACATATTCTTCCCTTAGCCACAGTTGATGTATTTAATACTACTTTAGTTAAATTATAATTCCTTCCACACCACCTGTATGTCCATCATAAGAATTAATTTTACAAAATATGCCTAATAATACAAATCATGCCATTCCTGCACCTACATCTATTATACATGTTTCATATAATACTTTTGTTTCCATACCTACACTTGTTTCTTTAATTCCCATTTCTCAAATAGTTTCATATAATACTCATTTTCTTACAAATACTTTAGAACCTCTAAAACATCAAATAAATTCCTTTATCACATACACATACCCTTCATGTTAGACATAGTTCAAGAACTAAAACTAAATCCCAGTGGTTTAAAGATTTTGTATCTAATATTCAGATCAACACGTTTTTCTTGCTGCTTCTCAGTCAAGAACTTCATATGCTGTTCAACTCTCTATTTCACCATCCATTTTTAGTCAATCACATATGAATTTTTTTTGCAAATGTTTCTAATGTCCAAGAACTAAGAACTTATAATCAAGCTAAATAAGATCCTAACTAGGTTAGTGCCATGAATAAAGAAATTCAAATACTGAAATTGAATCATACTGGGAACTAACTGAATTACCAACTGGTAAGAAACCTATAGGCTGCAAGTAGGTCTACAGGTTAAATACAATCCTTATGGTACTATTAATAGATATAAAGCCATATTAGTGGCTAAGGGTTGCAACTAGGTAGCAGAGTATATGTTGATTATAATGATAGTTTTGTACTAGTAGCAAAAATTATTATAATTAGATTGCTCCTAGTTGTTGCTAGTATCAAATAGTGGCATATCCATCAATTGGATATTAATAATGATTTCCTTCATGGTTATATTAATGAAAAAGTATATATGGTGCCACTTGAGGGGTAATTGTTGCTAGATCAAAGGTTTAAAGACTTCCCAAGTCTTTATACGGCCTTAAACTAACCTCCAGACAATGGAACCTTGAGTTTACTATTAAACTCAAGGCTTTTGGACTTGTTCAATCCTGTCATGATAATTGCTTATTCAATAAAACTACATCAATTGGTTTTTGGCATTAATCATTTATGTTGATGATGTGTTGGTAATTGGTACATTTGCAAGTTATATTATCTATGTCAAAAGGTGTTTACATTCTCAATTTACTATCAAAGATCTTGGACAAGTCAGGTACTTCATGGGTCTTGAAACTGTCCATGTTTCTTTTGATTTGTATATCAAACAAAGAAAATACATCTTGGACCTTTTCCAAAGTACTAGTCTTTTTGGTGCCAAACCAACTTCCTTGCCATTCAGAACTCAAGTTGACAAATGTTGAATTTGTTGGGCCTCTTTTATCAACTCCAGAAGATTATAGAAGGTTGATAGGTAGACTTTTGTATCTTAATCTTATGAGACTTGATATTACTTATACAACACAACAATTGAGCTAATTCATACAACTCCAAAGCAATCACTTTGGGATGATGTTATTCATCTTGTCATATATCTCAAAAGTTGTCCAACAACTTGTCTTTTATTTCCTTCAAACTCCAATTTACAGTTGAATGCTTATTGTGATACTAGCATTGACATTAAAAAGTCTCTCATAGGCTATTACATCTTCTTGGTTCTTCTTTAATTTCTTAGAAGACTAAGAAACAATTCACATTATCTAGATTTTCTACTAATGTTGAGTATAGGAGCATGACCATCACTGATTGCAAGCTTCAATATATTTCTTACCTGCTGGCTTATTTTCAAGTTCCTTTATCTCTGCCAATCCCCCTGCACTGTGACAATCAAACTATTCTCCACATTTCCACTAATACAATCTTTCATGAGAGAACTAAATACTTAAGAAATTGATTGTCATTTGGTCAGAGACAAGTTTAAAGGAGGATTTGTCAAACCGATTTATTACTCCTCCTAGAAGCAACTTGCAAGCATCTTCACCAAAACTTATGTCATTCAAATCTCATCAACATTTGTTGTCCATGATGAGTTTGCTTCATTCTCAATAGTTTTCATCATGTAAATAAATATTAATGTATTAGGTTATTTAGTGTTTGCGAGTCAATAGTCAAATGTATATAGGGGTAAATATGTAAATAGGTCAAGGTGTATATAAGTCTTATTTACATATGTAAAAGTGAAATTGATCATGAAATTACATGTACACAAATTATATATTAATTAAAGCTTAATTTATCAACACATATTAATATAAAATTACTTTTGTATATATGTATTTTGTGTTTGGAACCATATATATCTATCAAGAAAAATAACAATATCAAGAAAAATATTTACAACCACGACTAAGGCTAATGATCAAATATAGTCAACATTGATGTGATCGATGCATTATATGTGTTCTTGACAACTACAGAAAAATTATGGTTGCAAGATTATAACTCTACAAATAGAATAAAATAGAATACATATACAGTACTACTCTCTCAAGTGTATCTTTAGGTAAAATCTCATACTCATATTCCGAGCCTTATCTTAGCCTCTTCTTGTAAACCATATACATATATACATATACTTCCAAGAAAGGTTTTCATCAAAATCTGAATGTGAAGAAATAATAGTACAATGAACAGGAATGTACATGATTTTGATGTGTTGCCAGTTTTATTCAAAGATAGCAAGATCCAATGTCTGACCATTTTTTTATATATTTTTTATATATATAATACTGTTGTTGTCCAGCAAATACTTGAACAAGTAACCTAACAGTAATATAAAAAAGTGGCCTTAGCTAGCAACTTTAGGGGGGAATTCTCAGTACTATTCTAATTGGAATTACATGAGATGAAGTGATATATAGCATGTGCCTTCACACCTCTTAATTCTTATATATTGCAGACATTAAGAAAACAATAAAGGAATGAAGCCACTTTTTGATGCCATTCTTTGCTAGAGCCCAGCAACTCAAGACCAAATATGTCAAAGCCAGTTTATCCTATTATTACTATATCTATTAAATATGTTGTTAATTATAAAAATCAAAACAATAAGAGGGCTATATAGCTACTTTTTGCATTAACTTATTAACTTTAATTAATTAACAATATTATTGATCATGGAAATTAGTGAATAAAAATACTATTGATATATCACTAAAAATGCTAAAAGAAACTGACCCAAATGCAGTTTATAATCCAAAAGTTCTAATTAATTAAGTTTCCCTCATTTCAGCATCAAACACCAGTAATATAATCTAGCTAAGGTCAAGAAATTAAGTCTATAAGCTTATAAATGCAGAAGTGGAAAATCAATTAATGAAAACAAAGTGAAAATTTATGAAAGTGAAAAATGTCAAACTAACAGAAAATTAACAATAAATTGATCTCTTGAGTAAATTTATGATGGTTATATGAATAATTTCCAACAGTGTACCCAAATCTCAGCATAAAAAATAAACAATAAGAGCAAGAAATTAAATCTACAAGCTTATATATATATATATACAAACATTACGAGCTAGGGGAGAGTAAATGAATGAAAGAAAGTGAAAAATAAAAAGAAAATTAATAAATCTCTCTTGAGTAAATTAATTCATCAGGGTTTTATGAATAATTTTCAACAACATGCCAAATTTCCTAGTAATTAAAACAATATTAATTTACACATCTTGTGTACTAAATTAAACTCAGTAGTACTGCTACTGTGGTCCAAAATAACTAGAAACTTCAAAAGAAGAATGATCTTGTGGTAAGCTTTGTAGGCAATTTTCAAACTCAGAAACAAGTTGAGGATAAGCCAGAGAGCTTACATTTCCCCAACTGCTGCTTTCACCTGGACTAATAGCTCCGCTGCCTCCATTTCCCATTTCCATTGATCCATAAAAACTCTCCAAACCTTGTAGTTGTTGCTGATTATTGCCATAGATCAATTCATCAAACTCAACAGGAAAACCATCAAGGCCTTGAAAGAGACTTGGACCTGCAGCCCCATTGACTATAGTCGCAGAAGTCGAAGAAGAAACCATATTTGGATTTGGTTGTTCTTGAGTTATGCAAGAACCATCAACTGGGTGATTGGAGATATTTGTTGAATCTTGATTATTATTATTATTATTATTATCATCAGAAAATCTTCCTCCTAGCTTGATTAGTAAGTTTCGAAGAGATTCTTGATCCAAGAAATGAGAATATTGGTTAAGACTGATTGGGTTATTGATCACTGGCATGACTAGTGATGCTGATGATGAAGATGGTAACTCAGGCCAGTAATGATGAGTCTGTTGATGATTTATGACATCAACAGGTGCCATAAAATTCTGGTTTTCTTTCTTCATCTCTTGCCTTAGACTAGCTCGTCGAATTTGTTGTTCTTTTCGCTGCTTTCCTAAAAGCTTCTTCTTTAGTCTTGTGTTCCAGTAATTCTTGATATCATTATCAGTCCTTCCAGGCAACTGGGCAGCAATAATCGACCACCTAAAACATATATAACTATGATTAAGTAATTATTACGCGTAAATATATATAATTAATTTATCTAAATTGATTATTACCTGCTTCCAATACTTATATAGAGGCTGCAAATAATGTTATCTTCCTCCTCTGAAAATCCTCCGTGCTTAATATTTGGCCGGAGATAATTCAACCATCTAAGACGACAACTCTTGCCACATCTTTTAAGACCTATATATATATATATATATATATATATATATATATATATAATTACTCAAAATATAATTAATTGATGAATAGAGATTATTAAGAAATTAAAACGTTAATGATAATTAATATTACCTATCTTTTGAGGCAAGGCTATCCAGTTACCGCCGGTGCCATTCTGCTCAATATAAGCCTTGAGCTTGGCATCTTCTTCGGGTGACCATGGACCTTTCTTCACATTGGCTTTGTCACAACAAGGCGCTCTACCCATTTTCTTTGCTTCTTGTTCTTCAGTTTCTCTATCTCTCACCAATAATAATGGTGTATGTATATATATATACAGAGAGTTAAAGCAAAAGAGCTAGAGAAAGAGAGACACAGGGAAGAGTCCCAAGATTTCAAAAAGGCAAAATGAAAGAAAAAGATGGACACTTTATTATTATGAATAAAATAATAAAAGAAATTAGAAATGCCAGAACAGTAGAGTAAGGTTTTTCCTATTTGTCCTTCTCATTAGTCCAGAATCTACAACAGATATATATACACTAACTTTTTTTTTTAAGCAATAAAATGATATTATGAAAAAATTTCTCGTACTGTATTAAGTTGCTCTCTCCAATAGAATAAAAATGCACTATTCATGTAATCTTAAATAATATTTTTTCTTTTCCTTTTAAATATTTATTTAATTAAAAATTATTAATAATTAAGTAATGGTAGCAAGGATAAAAACCATCAACATTGATGATGATATAATTAATGAGAGCCATTGAATTGGTTGACCAAAACATGAGATCAATTCAATTGGTTGAATGGTTCCTTATAGTATAATTGCCAAAAGAAGGGTGGCTTCCATGGTGGCCGTGGAAGAAAACGTCATTGAAGTGTGGAGTACTTTCAAGGAACAGTTTTATTTGATGTAATTAGTGTGAGTCATGCAACAGAAAATTAAAGAAACAGTCCAATTTGTTTTTCTTTTGTTTTTTTGTTTTTTGGGTTTTCCTTAATTTCACTGCTTTTACTCAAACACTTCTCCACAGTTAAATAATTTTACTTTGATTTTTTCCATTCCATTATATACATAATGGACCTGTTAGAGATTTTATTCTTATATTATAAATCTCTCTTAACTATTCATTCAAAATCCAAACTCAAGATTTTCTTTTAAAAAAGTTTTTATGATTGAAATTTTTTTATTGGACAAAAATTAAATAATAATTTATTAAAAAACAGAAGCATTAAACTACTAACACAACGAGGTCAACAAATAATTAAGTAATTTCATTAAAATTGATAAAATTTAAAATCTAATTTGTATTTCTACATAATTAAATAATTAGAAAAAACAGTCTAAAAATGCATGCATCACGGTAATACTTGGTGGATATTTATTGTTAGGGCGGATGTAAAAAATTTCGAAACACAATTTTCAGTTCATATTTATAATATAAATTTTTATATATTTGTGTAGTATATAAAATTACAATGACTTATAAATTACTTTGATTAAAGATCTTCCCTCGGAAAAAAAAAAACCTCAATTTTATTAAAAGTATTCAAGCACAAATAATAAATTCAAATGAAAAACAAAAATAAAAAACTTACAGATTCAATAAGAAGTTAAAATTTTAAATTTATTATCGATTAATATATTATATAATTAAGAGTTTTTAAAAGCTATTCAGTCAAATATTAGCTTTAAAATAAATAGTAAAAACATTTTTCTTTATTTGTATTTTGGAGAAAAATGTTTTACCCTGGAACATATTTCTTAGAAATTTGTGATTTTTGGATGTGAAACAGAATAATAAGCCAGAACAATAAAGAGATATTTATTCCAAATATTAAAAAAAATTAAAAATCAAAGAGGACATGTGCCTCTTCCATGAGTTGGTCCACCTCTGTTTATTGTACATAATGGATAGGTGAGGATTTTAACTATATAATTGTTTCACATTAATTTTGGCTAAACTTAAACTAAATTAATTGGCTTCTATTTGGCTAAAGTGATATTTGGTAAAATTAAAAATTAATTATTATAAATTTAAGTATTGAATAATATGAATGATATAATTTTTAAATTATAAAAATATTTAAAATTTTAATAATTTTAATTTAATTAAAATTTTTAAAATAAATATTATCAAATAATTTAAATGATAAAAAATTTTAATTTTAAATATTGAATCCGGTTATCTGACACTACCTTTGGCTTTGAGAAACTTTCATACCACTTCACATCTAATATTCTAATAATTTTCACAACATCATATTAATCTTCATACATAGTAAATACGGTTCAAAATTAACATTCCAAGCAAAAAATAAAAAAATAAACAAACTATGACTGAATACCTTTTGAAAATTCAAACTTGAATGCTAAAATATAATATTAATATTAATAAATAAAAATCGGATTAAGGTAGAATTTTCTCATAAAATGAAACATATATATGTATGGGTAGAATTTTTCAGCGGATTAGTAAATGTTTTATATATAACTATTTAATAAGAATTTATAAGACCTTAACTTTCAGGATTTTGCTCCCATAGAGTCTGCTTGGCATTAAATTTAAATCTATTTTTTAAAATTATATTTTCATCTTCTATTTTTTTTTTTTATTAGATTATGGGCGAGCATTTAATTGATTTGGTTCAAATTAAATTAAATTTTTAAATAACTAAATTGGTTAAATTTAAAATTTGAAAAATTAAACCAATTTTAAATAGAATTAGATCAAATTTACATATTTTAGTTTAATTTATTTATTTTTTAATATATATATATATCAAATCGAATCGAATAAATCAAAATTTTTAAAAATTAAAATTGAATTAAATCAATTTTTGAAATTAACCGACTTGAATAAATCAAATTAAATTAGACTTATAATTTTCGATTATTCTGATTTTTTACTCACACGTACGTAAGAGAACAGATCTGGCAATTGAACTAAGGAAAGTTGCAACAATGAAAAAGGCAAGATCGAAAGCAGCTTCAAGCATATTTTGTCCTAATATTGTAGGAATTCAATCACTTAAGAAGGTTAATAATCACCCCTCCATAGCTAATTAAGGAATAATAAACCTAATGTTTGGAGTAACAAAAATTCCATTAATTCTTGTAATTTATTCTTGTCAATAAATTATCATAATCAGCTAATCATTTGAATTTTCTCCTTCATAGAGACTGAAAACCAAATGTTAGTTTTATTGGTCTTGTCCATCGTCTAGAGGTTAAAAGTAATTTCTAATTTAAATATTTCTATGATATTATTGTGAAAATTTTTATAATTATTGCTAAGAATTCTTAAATATCGATTGTTCATAGTATTTTTACTAACTTAATTACCCTATAAATAAATAAAAGATAAACTTTATATATATAATTATTGTATTTATCGTGTGATACATATTTTCATGAGATAAAATTTTTTCTTTGTTTTAATTTATTATTTGTTACCTGTTAAATTTTTAATAATTAAATTTGAATCAATCATTATTAAAATGATTAAAACTAGCTTTATAATGATTAACTTTTATCATTTATATATCCATTAATATTTTTTATATATTTTCAATATGAAATTTCTAACATGCTTCTCGTGATATTCACATTAAATCATAAATTTCATGTATGAGAGTTTTACACTACTCTTATAGATAGAAATAAATATCAGCCTCTCGTAGACATAAATAAATATCTACATCTGTGTGCTTCATGTAGGAAGATAATCAAACAGTTGAAAAATTGATTTTATACCATACCAAATTTTTAATAATTTGACTTTTTAATTAGGTTTAGATCAACTATTATCAAAATGACTAAAACTAGTCATATAAATAATTGATATTTATCACTTATATGCCCTTTAATATTTTTATACATTTTTAATGTGAGATTTCTAACATAACTTACATATAAATGAATTCTTTAATTTCAGTATCTAATTTTTAAGGTAAACACATTCAAAATTGTATAAACTCTAACATTCCTTACATTACCATCACTCTAAATTTTATGATTTTAAACACTTAAAATATTTCTACTGAAAAATATTAATTTCGTGATTAAGTATAAATGCTAATCTTATAATGTAATGTTTTAAAAAATATATTTTTATAAAGAAAACACTAAAGTGTTTAATAATTGTATGATAATTAAAAAATTAAGTATATATAGTAAAAAATTTACAGTGAAAGTTAATCTAAAATCTGGTTCAGTAGGGACAGACCATCAAGGCATATGCCTAGGTCCCCGAATTTTGAAGTGCCCCATACAGTGGCATTAATTAAATTATATATGTGTATTTTATTATTTTTTTATGGGTTTGTATTTATTATTATTTAAAAAATTTATAATGTAATTATATTATTTAAATAAATTTAATTAAGTAAAAAAATATTTTATTGTAGTTTTATCTAAAATTCCAAATCGACTAAGACCTAACATGATCTAATTAAAAATATTTTTTTTTTTATAAAACTCAAATCAACTCAATTTAATTTTAATTTTAAAATTAATTAAAATTGATTATATAAATTATTTATATTTATTTTAAACAATTTTGGACAATATCTTTTAATAATTATAATTTCTCTAAATCATATTATATATTTTTTTCAAAATTAATTTTACCTATTTTTTTTATTTTCTGATTTTTTTATTATAATGTAGTCAACCTTTTTAATTGGAACATCCACTCCTAATTTTCTATTATTTTAGAGATTTATTTTTTGTTTCAAAATATTTATTGTTTTAGAATTTCAAGAAGGTATTTTTTTAACTTTACTTTTTTTTTTTTATACTCCACTAAATATTAGTATTAATTACTTTTATTTTTTATATTAAAATAAAAAAAGAATATTTTAATTATTTTCTTAAAAAAAATGATAATTTATTATTACCTCCATCCCATAATAAATGACTTAATTTTTTTTAATATGTCTTTTTTTTAATTATCTTATTTTCTAATTCAAACTATATTTTATCTTAATATTATACTAATAATCTTATTAAAAAATATGCAAAAAATAAATATAATAATTAAGAGATATAAAATATGAGCGAATTAGGAAAGTGGAGAAAAATAAAATAATAAATGAATTAAAAATGTTAAAATATATTAATTTTTTTTTAATATTTATATATTTTATCATTAAAATGTTTATTTTAGAATGGATGAAATATTTTTTTTTAATTAATGTATTAAAATTTTAAATAATAGATATTTAGAAACGGAATAAGTATTAATATTGGTGACAAAAAAAATGTTGCTGTTGGGTTGGATGTCCATTTTTGTTGTGGTTGGTGACCAAAATGGCCAAACAAGAAGAAAATTTTACACAGATTCCAAGGAAAACACCAATTGGTTGAATTGAATTACCCCAACATTAAATTAACAACAGAAAAGTTTTCAAATAACAACAGCAATAATAGAAGGTTTTACTTAATCAAATCATCAATTAAGTAATTAATAGACTAATTAATTATGATTTATGCATATCCTGTTTGGGACCCAAATAAAATTATAGAATTATAATTAATCAAACACTGGATATATACTATATTATCAGTAAGGAAACAAGAAAGTCTACTGTCACATCCATTTCATCACCAATTGTGACCTTATTGCCTGTCCCTTTATGCTTTTATATATTTTATTATGCATTTCTATTATTAATACTTTTTAATTAATATTTCCAATGGAGCTAGAAAAATATATATATATATTTTTTAAAAAAGGTTAATGTCAATGAAAGTATTAATTAATTAAATGTACATATAATTAAATACTATTTTTAATTAATATTTCTAATAGTGCTTTAATTAATTAATTAAATAATAACTTTTTTTTGGAATTATAAAATTGAGGTATTGAATAATAAAAAAAAATAGAATTAAAATTTTGGAAGAAGCAATGAAGGAAATGATCATGATGGTAGGCCACCATAGAATATTTAACTTTTGTAGTTGTAAAATTGAAATATGTAATTATTTTTTATTTACTTTGAAAGAGTCATTTTGACGATAACGGTAATAATACTGGTTATTGAACACAGCTAGACCTTCAGCTTCCATTCTTCTCAAGGCGTTTCTCTCTTTATGGAGGATGCTTTTTCGAGGTTCTTTTTTGACTTTCTTCAATTAATTAATGGGTAATTAGTTTGTTATAATTTGACAATTAAAAGGCAATGGAAAAGTAGCCTGTGTTTATATTCACATTATTTTATATAAACTTTTAAGCTAAATTTACTAGAATATTGCAACTCAATGCACACACCTTAATGGTAAATACGGTCTACAATATACGGTCTAATAATAGCCGTAAATTTTAATTTTTTATTTTTCACCTCATGCTAAAAAAATTACCATATAATACCATATTATAGAGGTAATATTGAAAATGAATACTTCACTTAAGTATGAATTTTTTGTGTTTACTCAGTCCTAAATTTGAATAAAAGAGGAGGATTGCGATGGGTGACAATCAATATAAAATTTATTATATTTCATGATTATGGATTTAACTAATATTAATGTAAGGGCATTTTCTACTTACGACATGTTATATCGAAGTTCGAATATAATTAGGTAAGTATATAGGGTGTTCCCAAAAGTTATGCATCATGTATGCATCTGGATGTGATGCTAAATGACTAAGGGTTTTCTCAATAGACGTTCGTCCAAAAATCAATTTATAGATATACTTATAGGAAAGAAAACAAAATTTTTTTTTAGAAGAATATCAAAATTGGGACTTAGTATATTAGGTCTCTTATAGGCAAGTTTATTGAACTTGTCAATACCATGAAGAGGAGCAAAATTAATGTGGTTTGCATCCAAGAGATCAAATGGGTAGGAGAAAAAAATAAAGATATAGATAATGCAAGCTACAAATTATGGTATATATAAGGAAGGAGATAAGCAAGAATGAAATGAGTATCATTCTTGATAAGACACTATAAGATGCAATGATATTAGTGAGAAGAGTAAGGAATAGAATTATCCTTGTTAAACTAGTTGTTGAAAGAGAAGTGATGAATGAGTTATTGCTTATACTTTACAAATTGGATTAGATAGTGAGAGCAAGCAAAAGTTTTGGGAGGATATGGATAACCTTATACAAAACATACCAAATGAAGAAAATATTTCATCAATGGATACCTAAATAGATATGTAGAAAGTGATTGACAGGATTATGACAAGGTGTATGAAGGTTTTGATTACGGTATGAGAAATGAGGAGAGGATAAATATCCTTGATTTTGTTGTAGTATAAAGGAAATTTCATCTAGTGACTTTTAAAAGTGACAAGAAAGACAAATCAAGCTTTATACAAGGATCGTAAAGTGATCCTGAGAGAGGCTTTAACATGTCAATATAGGTTAGAAATTTTGTATGTCAAGATAAAGAGAATGACAAGGAGGTGTAAAAGAAGTACAACATCTAGAATAAAATGGTGAAAATTAAAAGCCATGAAATAAGTTATATTTAAGAATGAACTCCTCTAGTTGGAAATATGGAAGTCGAACATAAAGACTAATACTATGTAGATATAAATGGCTTCAAGGATTAAAAAAACTGCTAAAAAAATTTTAAGAGAGTCTAAAGGACATAGCCTACTCTGAAAGAAGAGGGGTAGTGGAGTGAGAAAGTACAAAAAATAGTGAATAGTAAAAGAGAATTCATATTAGAGACTACCAAAATATGATAATGGGGAGGCTTATGAGCAATATAAAAAAGCCAAAAAAGAGACAAAAAAAAAACGGTGAACCAAGCAAGCACATTGGCCTCTAAAATGATGTCTGAGAAACTTAGAACAAAGAAAAGTGAAAAGGATATCTACACATTAGTAAGGACGGGAAAAAGAAAATGTCGAGATCTCAATCAGGTAAAGTCTATCAAGGATAAAAAAAGAAATGTTTTAGTGAAAGACGAGGACATTAAAGAAAAGTGGAGGAATTACTTTGATGAACTTCTCAATAATGACAATGTGGTAATATAGTTTATATAGATCACATGACTACAGAGAAAAGCGTGACATTTACTAAAAAAATTAGATTTTTGGAGGTCAATGAGGCTTTAATGAGGATGGAGTTGGGAAAGCCTATGGCATTGATGGAATATTGATTGAAATATGAAAGTATCAGGATGATATAAGAGTATCTTAGCTAACTATATTATTTAACAAAATATTAACTTCAAAGAAAATGCTAGATAAATAGAGGAAGAGTATTTTGACACCCATTTTAAAAACAAGGGAGACATTTACAAGTTGCTCAAATTACAAAGGATTTAAGCAAAGTCTAGTGAATTAAAAGGAAAAAAAATACTTAAAAAAAAAAATAGCTATTTTGTTCTTGAGATTTGACCAAATTAACATAACTGTCCTTATTTTTTAGAAACTAATTAAATACTCTCAATCTTATTTTCGTTAATAAATTAGTCATTCCATAAAAAAAATTTGATTTTTCACCTTTAAAATTTATGTATAAACTAAAATGACACTCATTTACACTTAAATTTTTTATTTCTACTTCTTTTATTTCCACCTCAATCTTAATCAAAATTTTACAATAATTTATCGTTCAACCTTAAGCTTTACAAAGCTATTACCATATTATAATTCTTCTTCATCTTATTCTTATATAACTTCAGCTAATTATAAAATTGTTGGCCTTATTTTACTATTTGATTGACGCAAAATATTAAAATAATTTTTTTCCACCATTTTCTCAAACAAATTAAGAAAATGCAATATATTAGCTAGCAGTGTTTTTGTTTTAAAAAATAAAAACAAAAAGCTCTAAATTCAAATCAAGCCTGAAAGATTCAAAAGTTGATCAATCAGGTAAGAAAAGAATCAAGACAATTAGAATTTCTCCAACTGCACATTCTCTAAAAGAAAGAAGCATAACATGAACTTGAAAAAAGAAAATTGATTTAAATAAAGAAAACCTCAGTTTATCCAGGAAGAAAATGTGCCCACATATCTCCTCTCAAATTCATCCACGAAAATCCACCTCTCTTCTCCACTACCACTAGACCTGTTCATGAGCATGTTAAGCCTAAAATATGATAGTAATGAAAAGAGAAATTATTAAAATTAATTAATCTATTATTTGGTCTATGTTTTGATTTTGTTTATATTTTATTTTTATAGTTTATTTTATGTTTTCTTAAATTTTATAGAAGTTTCTTATACAATTTTAAGTAAAACGGAAATTTGAAACTCAATCAGAAAGAAGTCTGAAGCAAAGGAACAACAAAAAAAAGTGCACTTTTGAAGGAAAAGAAGGGGCATGACTGTGAAAGTTAGAAGTGGACCACCGTGCATAATTTTTTTAGGCTACCCTATTTTGATTTTCACGCCAAAAGGAGAAGGAAGGAAGGAGAGAGAGAGACACTCCCCAATCTCCAATTCTCCATGGTTTTTATTTCTTGAAGTCTTTGCAAGTAAGATTGAAGATTCAAGTCAGGATTTCTTTTCTACTATTAGCAAGAGTTTTTCTAAATCATATTATTCTATTTAGTATTTTTTCATAATGTTGCTATTTAATTCAACTAATATTTTTTTCTCTTTTCATATCATGAGCAACTAAATTTCTTTCTAAAGTTTTAGATGTAGTCTTTTGATTTGCCTATGATTATTTATAATTGATTCACTTGGAATTGCTTGTGAGAATTAATATATTGTCTTAGGTATTAATTCTTGCGAATGACTGATCATTATTTATATATTTAAGATATTATGTGAAGTAGCGAAAATAAAAATATAATATTAATTCATTAAGTTTTTAAACCTGAAATATGTATTACTTAAAGATAAAAATACTTCATTGTGATTGTTAAAAGGATTTCCATGAAACTTAATTGATTTGTATCGATCGTTTATAATTAAAAGAGTAGACGTAAAGTTAGCATAAATACATGTATTATATATTGAGATAAAACACTATATAATTTAAGAAAATCTAATCATTAACTCCAACAAAATTAAATCCAAAACTTTTTATATAATTGTTTTAGATTCAATTTAATTAATTTTTATATTCTAGTGTTAATTTAATTTAATTTTAGTTTAAAATACTCTTTTGACATTTGTTTCTCTAAATAATAAAGAAACTCCTAATTTTGACACTTATCAACCCTTTTTCATTGGATTGATACTTTACTTCACTATTATATTACTTGTTAACGATTTGTGCACTTGCAACTATATAACAATAACGTCGGGCTTGAGTTTGAAAAATTTTAAATTTACCGAAGACCCGATCTGTCTGATATGTAATTTTCTTCACTAATTATGGCCTGCAGCCGAACTACAATCAAGTCTAATTGCCATCAAACCCAAATTCATTTCCAAAAAACAACCCTTTTATTCTACTTTCGCTAAAGCTAATGGAGTAGTAGATTCCTCCTCCGCAACTAAATCACCTCTTTCTAACAACAATTCAGTCCTTTATAGGGATGGTAATTTTAGTCTAATTCGTAGATACTCAATTCGGCCCGACTCGAATGAGATAAATAATATTCAATCCGATTAGTAAGTACGGTGGGGTGAATTTTTTATTTTATACCTGTGACGGGTTCGAGTAGTGGTAATACTCATCCCGAATATGACCCTTTTATATATATTATATATATTTTTATTTTTTAATATTTTATTTATATATAATTTATATTTTTTAATTTATAGTATTTTTATGTGAAATATAAATGATATTATATGGATATTTGAAAAAAAATATATAAATAAATACATATATATATTTTAAAAAATAAAAAATGAAAAAAATATATAAACGGATATATCCATTCCTACTCAACCCGTAACGGAGCGAATAATGGAGGGTACTTTTATTGTTAAATGGATCGGGTTCAAATTTTATGAAATCTGCTTCAAATTCTACTCGTTGCCATTCCTAATCCCTCCTCCCTCTTTCAAAAGTGACAACACTGTATTTATAGTTCGAGAGAATGTTCCTTTCGAAGGTGTCATCGAGTTCGAGAAACCCGCCTTTTCTTTTTCACGTATCAACAAATGGTGGTAATTTCAATTTTATTTTTTTCAAAATTTTATTGTTCAATCTTTTTTATTCTTTGTCAGAGCTTCTTCTCTTAGATTTTCCTAAATTTTGTTGTTGTCACGTTGCTTTATTAGCCGATGGAGATGTATTGTCGTTGCTTTTGTTCTCTGTAATTGGGAGATTTAATCACAAACATATTATAGATTTTGCAGATGTAGATAGATTCTGCAAAAGATGTGGATAGATTTTGTAGATAAGGGAGAGAGATCGAAAAGAGAGATGAGAGAAAAGATGGGAAAGAGAAGAGAGAGTATATCTTGGATATCAAAATCTTATTTTTATTTTTTTATTTATTCTTTTGACGAAATTTAACAAAACATTGAACGAAATGACTAATTTATTTATAAAAATAAAATTTATAGATTACTGAATTAAATTTTAAAAAAGGAATGAACGACTTCGTTAATTTGATCATATCTCTGTAAATAAATAGTAATTTACTAAAAAAAAATTACTGCTAATTTGGTTAGAAACCGGTAGATTTTAGCTAGAAACCAATAATTCTTCACCAAATTCTAGTAAAAAATTTGAAATTTGATTTTGGCTAGATGATGTCAAACTTAGATTTGATTATTCAAATTTGATCCCAATTTATGCCTTTGATGGACTTGAGCCCAGCAGGCCGTATCCGAATCTAAATAGGTCTAGTTTAGAGCACATTAAATATTATGGGAAATGAATTAGGACTAAAATTATGCAAGTTCTAAAATAAACTCTATTAGCGTATCCATAATAGAGTTTGGGTTTTAGTATAATAAAAAATAAGAAAATAAAAGAAGAAGAGATCAAAAATTAATAATTTTATTTTTAAAAACATTTATCGATCTACCAAAAATATTTAACCTCAAGTGCAAGTCTTATTTATTCATATATGAATCCAACAACGTTGATATTTTGTGGTAGTTTTTGTATTGTCTGCATTAATTGTCTGTTGAAAATAGAAGTTTTCAGTATGTATAAGCCCAATTTCAGTTTCTGTATAAAACAAAATTTGAGTGACTTTGCCATTGGCAATTTGGGGTTTGAATTGTTCGAGCTATTTTCATTGATTAGAACACTGAATTCTTCCAAGTTATAAGCCAAATAGACTATTTTGGAATTGGGACGGAGGGCAGATATTAATACAGTGATTGTTACTCTCTATTATTTCTTATGCATATTCAATTTTCAAACCCATGTTCTGTGGTATGTAAAATAGAAATGTATACAAGATAATCCAAGAAAAATTAGACAAGTTTCCATGGCGTGCAACACAGCAATTCTCCTTTAATTATTTGAATGTCAAGTAACCCCACTTAAATTAAGAAAAAAAATATAAATTATTGCCTCTATATACTTAATTGACCACACTGGAATTAATAAAAAATCTATTATTAAAGTTAAATTTATATTTTGAATCCTCATTAACTTAAATTTAATTAAAAAAAACTTAGAATCTTATATAATAAATTAAATGCAATCAATAAATATTCATTTTTGTTTCTTTAAATAGTTGATATGTAATTTTGATAAGGTATTATTTGTTCAAAATTATTTTGTAGTTACTTATTTATAGTTCATTAATGTTTTTTTTTTTAGCATTGGGGGAGGGAAAATTAAACATCAATGAAGTTTTAACTTTATTTTAATTTTGATTGGTATTAAAATAGTATAAAAGATTATTAATATAATTTTTAATTCTATTGATATAAATAATTAATATATATTAATTATTAATTTATATATTTTTTATTTATAAATTTAAATTGTAAATTATTAAATTGATATATCAAATGATGATCTTATGAAACAGTCAAATTGGCTCGAGCTGCAAGAGGGAGGAGGGGAGAGAGAGGAAAGGAAAGAGGAAAGAAGAAAAAAAAAACAGAAGAGGAAGTAGGAAAAGGGGATGACGAGAAAAAGGAAAAAAAAAAAAAGAAATAGGGTTAGAAATAGGGTTATCGAAGAAGAGAAAATATGGTTAAAAATATGATTATCGGTTTAATAGATAACCAATTAAAAATTGGTTATTTTTCACTTCAAAATTTTCTATTTCAAAATCAAGTTATCAATATTTCAGAAAGTATTGAGTAATAATAGCAGAGAGTTTTAAGAATTTTCCCCTATATTTGAATTAGACTTTCTAAACAATGAAACTTCTTTGTATTGTTGGAGAAGTAAGGAGATAATGAATTACCTTTGAAAATCATATAAGGTTCCCGTACCAACAATGGTTTGAACGTTATTTTTATCTGACTTTTTATATGTACTTGAGATGAACATTCAAAGCTAGTACTTTTATGTAACAAAAACTTTGCATTAAAGAACAAAAAATAGATGTAAGACTTATGGTTTATCATGATATAGAAATCAAAGAATGCTTTTGACAAATTGTGAACGTCTAGAAAGATAATGCCCCCTTTAGATAGTGATACGGAAGGGCAATAGAAATTTACAGTGATATGGAAGGCCAAACAAAAATTTCTATGTTTTATAGACTCCAGTCTTTCTTTCTTTCTAGCATGTCCTGCAACTGATGAGGGAATATATGTGTATAAATCCTCTAACTTTCTTTATCTTAAAATTTCTAAATCAACTATGACTTCTAATTGATTAATAGCCATGGCTGCATCAGTTTTAACACATCATTTCAAATAAATATATGTCAAGTGCCATAAATTCTTTCAGCTACAAGTACAGATTTGGCCAATAAAAAATCAATTCAATTTCATCTCTCTCAAATTTCTAAGGTTTTTGATTTATTTGTCATTCTATTAATTATTATTATTTAGTTAATAATTAGAGTGATCAGAAGGAAAATAATTTGTATCAGTGACATCTTTGTTATTATTCTTTCAAACTATAACATAATTGGAACTTGTAATTAGATTTAAGCATCTTAAAATGATTTTGGTATCATTAAATTAAAGCCTTTTGATTTTTTTTCCACTCTGTTATGCAGCTAAGAAATGAAATAACATGATTAAAATCATATTTAGATTTTCTTCAATTGTTTTTTTTAATTTCTAGTGTAATAGAAAAATTACAGCACATTCTATATATTGAAATATTCGTAATAAAACATGCTAGATTTTTCTACGTATAAGCTCATTTAATTAACTTTAGTAAAATTAATTTACAAATTTTTTTTATACACTAAAAAAAAAGGAAAAAAGTTGGTAAAGAATTATTAGGATTTTGAACGTTAATCTTTTATGTTATAAAGCAACCACTTTATTACTAAATTATTAATTTAGTGATAATTTTTAATAAAACTTTATGCCTTTATATATTATGATTAATATGAAAAAGTAAAAAAACTTTGTTGATTAATTTTTGTATGAAATTTTTTTAATAAGGGATAAAAATAGTTATTCTTATTAGGTATGAGAGTGAATAAGTCTAACTAAATATCAATCGTCTATATGTTTGAAGTACTCATACAACTAGCAGTCCGGCTCTTTTAAGCAGGATTCATTCGGAAGAGCATCAGTTTTTTCCTCGGGATTTGTCTTGGTCTTCATCATCGAAAATTATTCTTGTAAGACTATTCTCACAAAACTGTAACTAGTTTGTTCATTCTCACATCAAGTTAAAGGTCCTAACTTCTAGCTAGGATCTGTAACTTGACCTTTTTAAAAGTGATTGAATAAGTCATTGTAGCTGTCATCACTTATCGATATGTAAGTCGAGACATGTCAGTATCAAGTTCACTCAGGACGGCGTCTTCCCACAATGACAATTAAAAGTATGCTAACTATCAGGCATGCTGCATGAGTGAGGTGACAATGTTATATCAAGTCAAGTTATTAATGTTCTTTTAGATATATTATCACTTGGGCATCTATTATGATCAAACAATGAGACCAAATGAGTGTTAAAAAAAAAGAGATTAGCTCTATTCTGAAGTAGTTTATTTTACACTCTTTCATCCCCTTCTATCTAACTAAGATCTATCAAAAACTAAAAAGATTATCTCTTTCCTCAAGATTCCTTGGTTCCACAAACTTCTAATTTAAGTGTTGGATGATTTTTTGGCTTAGCCCTTTAATATTATTGTTCATCTTGTAGGCTCAGATCTATCCAAGGAAGAATTCAATCCTTCACTTAGTTTGACTGCAGGCGTGGAACTACGTGTATTGATGGATAGGCCACCGCCCCCAAAGCTTGAAAATATTAGTAGTAGTCTATTAACAACTCAAATGGTGACCCTCAAATTTTTAGTTAGCCTCTCAAGTCATTTTCAACTTTAAAAAAAAATAAAAAAAATTAAGTCAACCTAATCTTCTTTTTATTTGAATAATTGGGTTAATAACTATTATGTAATGAGGATTATAAAGTATGACCCATATAAAATGAAGGCCCAACTCATTACTTAAACCCAACTTAACTACACATATAAAGAAAAATATAAAATTGGAAACAGAACATCAACTAAAAAAAATAAAACTAAAAACTATATCAAAGACTGAAAAGATTAAAGTTACGATAAAAAAAAAAAGTAGGTACTTTCTTTTTTTTTTCTTTTTCATTTGCTTGCTCCTCTTCTTTTCTTATCTTTGTATCTTTTCAAATCTTAAAATTAATATAATGAAATTCATGTGTAATTATTTAACTCATCAATAGAAATGATCAATTGAATTCTTTCTACTCAAATTTAATTTAATTAATTATATATAACTTTCTAAATTTAAACTTTTAGTTCCGTCATTGCTTGACGAAAACCGATTCTTTTAAGTGAGGTAAAGCGTTTGGTCACCAAAGCAAATTAAGAAACAATATTGCCATAATTGACTGCCATGATATCTCCATTTTTAAGAAGAAAGCTAACTCAACCTTCTTCTTTTTTTTTAATTAATGTTGCTCAAAATCTCATCTCTCCATAAACAAAAGCAAGTGACCTACGCGTTTTCTTACTTTTTGTAGTTTTATAATATTAAAGCTACTAGAAGAAAAAAAAAAAGTTTAAAGATTTTAAAAAAAATAAAAAACCTAAAGGTAAAAAGAAACAAGAAAAGAAAAAAAAAGATATATAAATTAATATAGTTAAATAAGAATAATATTATATACATAAACAAGTTTAAATGTGGTAATGGCTTTCAATTTCATACTACAAGTCTAAATAAATAATCAGGTGAATTTAGTGATATCATTATCAGATTGTTTCTACCTGTTAATGCTGCTTTATATCTCAAACATAATCTAGCTAGCTACATCAACTAAATTTAGGTCTCTGAAAAAGGTCATTAAAGAAAAATAAGATATATATATATATATAACATGGGATAGGGAAATAGATGTGTAATGCATTTTTGAAGGGGAATTATCCAAAGCTTTTGTCAGCCAGTGTATACATATAATATAATAAAATAGTATTAAAAATATTTTTTATAAAATAAAAAATATATAAACTGATATTATTTTTAAACGGACTGGATTCGGATTTTATAAAATCCTCCTTTATATAAAGATTTCTTATTTTTCAAATTACATAATATCTGCTATTAATTAATTTTGTTTTTCACTTTTTCTAATTATCATTTCATATAGTATACATATATTTTTTTAAACTTTTTCTTTAACAATAATAATAATAATAATAGAAAAAAAAAAAATCAATTTCAAGATTAGTTTCCTTATTTTCTGAAAGGCTATGTCACGGCCCATGACTTCCCTTGCTTCTGAATGTGTGTTGTGGAATGATTCCCTTACCTCACCTAACAAAATGAACTAGTTTTGAGTAAGGGCTTTAATTATGAACTTGTGATTTTCAGATTATAGGCTGTGATATTTGTGGGCTCCTCAACCATAACTTTTATGCTTCTGATCATTGATATGAGATTGTTTGATTTGTTTCCCATATAACCCAAGAGATTACACTATCAAATTTTCCTCTTTTCTTTTATAATATTAGAGAAAAAGAAAACGATATAATAAGTGGGAAACTATCTACTTGTTTTCAAGGATATAAAACTTTCAGTGGACCAAAATCAAATCTTCTATTCTTCCAAAAGAGAAAAAAAAAGAAGTCACATGACAATGATATCTGCAAATAAATCTTGCCATTTCTCTCAAGTTTGCACAAATTAATTACTTCTTAACATATTAGAGAGCACTTTAGTCCCTCAAATATTTTTCTTTTGTGGTATAGGTACTAAGCTTAATTTTAAAATAATAAGAATCAAAATGATTTTTTTAAACTAGCATGACTAATATTATTTTTAATCTTTTCACATGGCCGTTGCAAATTGAGTTCAGGAAGTGCTAAAAACATCAAATAGGCATATAATCTATAGATCACTGAAAATAAAAAAACAAACAAGTGAACAGCTTTAAACTGCCACAAGATGGAGAGTTGCGCAACCTCTAGAAATCAAAATACAAACTAAATTTTGATTACTTCAGTGTGCCTAATTCAGCTCTATAGTCCAATCCATCTTGTCCTCTGTAAGGCCCATTTGTAGTCTGGTAAGCACTGTATACAGCTGTTGCGACACGGCACCAAAGCCTACTTCTCCAAAAGACACCCTGCAAAAAAGCCAAAAAGTCAGCTTCACAGAAGCCAAACGAGCAGCAGGCCATAGTAGTGCCTCGCATCAACAAGTGGCGTGGCACTTCCCGGCGACAGCATTGACAAGGAAGCATTTTACTAATTTCCTGACTTCATGTTTGCACTGGGTTTGTGTTCTGATCTTTGGGAATACCACACCCCAAAAGCTAGCTCCACAAGTAGAGAGCTCGAAGTTTATATAAATCCCGCATTGAAATCTCATACTTTCAATATGGGATTCACTAAGTTTCATCTCTTGGGCAACTAGAATCCTAACAGTCTGCAATCAATTCCACCAGTTGAGTTTCATTTTGGAAATTTTATGAACCAAATTTTGTTATTTTCAAAGGAAACGGTTATCTAACACATCTCCACTGTCTCAACGACCAAATACAACGGAAAATTGTTTCTCCATAAGATCGAATTTTTTGCTTTCTTCCAGTGTTTGACTGCAAAATTTAATATTAAGACTACTCTAGCAAGGATAATATTCTTACCTTCTACCCTTGTAAGTGATGCTGCCCACAGGTGACACAACCACTGCTGTCCCAGTGCAAAATACTTCATCAGCTTCAAGCAATTCATCTACTGCCACAAGTCGTTCTTCAACCTGTGTTTTACCAGATAACCATTGGGAAGTCAAGTAAATATAGTACTCATTCTGCAGGCTACTGCAAAACATCATATGACAATTGAAGTGGACTAGTGTGATACCAATGTTATCAAGATATATCACTGTCTTCAAAAATACACATGAAACCAACTGAGATGACTAAGGCAAACATGTCTGAATTGTTGGGATAGAAGTTAATCCACTATCAAGGATAGAGACAGAACTGAAATACATTTGAGAGACACTGATACCATATAGTTGTTTCTGTAGGTTGAGATGAGAGTTTCTAAAGTTGATAAAAAAAAATATAAGAGAAAAATGAAACAGATTCCAGAACAGCCCCTTGAAAAATTGACCGGACAATCATTGTGTTTAGCATTTTTAAGCCTCCATTTAAGGAGTTATATACATAGATTATAGTACAGGTAGAGTCTAGAGAGAACAGACTCAACTGAAGCATATAACCAGTAGTCTATGAATTATATTCATTCATGACCTTTTATCTAGGAGTGTATCCATCATAACTCACAAATACAGCCTCTATTTTGAAAATCTAGATTAGCCACTCTACAAAGGCTAACCAAGCTTGCAACATTAACAATGAAGAAAATTAAAAGGCAACAACAATGGCTTAAACAATTTCAACAGATCTGCTTATGTGCAAACTCTACTGTAAAGCTAGTGATACTGGTGAAAGCCAATGCAAGGGAGAGAATAATGCCTGAGACGACTGAACTGACAAGCTCTAGAATCAACTAAAAATATGGCAGCGATATTGACAGTAAGAAAAGGCTGACAGACCTAGAGTTGTCACATCGACATTTTTATCATATAACATTAGTACCATATTTTTAATATTTAATCAAGATATCAATTCTTCAATATCTTTAGTATTGGTTTTTTTATTTTTTGGCCAAAAATGGGTACCTGGAATCCTTGGCTCCGGGCAACATCAATTATACTCTTCCTTGTAATGCCAGGCAGGATTGTCCCTTTTATTGCAGGAGTGTAGATAATGTTGTCCTGAGATCAGAGTAAATTTGAATCTATTAGCTCAAAACATCTAGAGAAACATCAAGCTTAAGAATAAAGACAAACAAAAAACTCTGATTCAATTATTTCATCAAGTCAGAGGCGTATTTCAGTATGGGATCATGAAAAACAGAACAACTGAAAGTTGAAAAGCATAAGATACATACATATTCTAACAAATAACAAGCCAGAGATTAGAAAAAGAGCCAAAATTACATCCAAAGCAAATTAATCCATGGATGAAAAATGAGTTACAAGCACATCTTAGAACAAGAAGTCAGATCACGCAAAGATGCCAGGCTTCCTTGCAACAAATCTGTGAAGATAACTGACAAGTGAGGACAAACAAAAAATGGCAATACCAAGGCATTAGCTCTTATGCTATTATTGCCAGTAAAATAACTACTAATTAATTGCTAATGACTTTCAGATTACTAAACCACTTGTTTTCTTAACAATTTCAGTACTTGCTATAATTCCCAAAAAAGAAAATGGAAAAATAACATCTTTTGAGCAAAAATCCATATAAGGAGAAAACAATTGCCAAAAGCACATTTGTGTGCTTTATAAACCCAAAAACTTAAACCAATGGGCAGAATTTTGGTTTGAGAATTGGCATAGCACCAGGATTCATGATTCAAAAAATTGGAGCATTTATTCAGAAATTGATATCCACTATTCCAAAGATAATAAGATAGTAATGTAACGAAGCTGGCATTGTCAATAATAGAGTGTCAAGGGTTTCCAGAGAACAGCAATAACAGTTTTGACAAGAGGTGGTGGTCCATAGTGTCATTTTGGCAACTACCTGTAGTCATGGCAGCTGGTTGGTGTTGATAGATGCATTAGATAGGCCATAGTAAGCAGAAATGATAGCAAGTGCTATTGCTGAAAGGAATATTAAATAGGGGGTGGTGGCAATGGTGGTTTTGCAATGATGCTTGAAAATTGAACTCATGGTGCTGTTGCTGCCCAGCTACCAAAGATGGTGGATAGTAATCATCATTCGTTTGCAGACTTAAAGGCAGGATAAAAAGTTCACCAACAAATGATTATTTTATTGACAAAAAAAAAAGATTCCATATGAAGAATTACCCATCAATGTTTAATAATTTTACTTTTTTTTTTTTCCAAAAATCAACAATGACACACCCCTCAAACCAAAGAGAATTACATGTAAGAAGTTAACTCTCCTTCACAATACCTTCACAACAAAAATATTGCAAGATGAAACCTCCTCCAGATATTTTTTATGAACACAATCAAGATATAGAACATCAGAATATCCTTTGGCCTTTGCAACAGATTGTGCCTTGAGAACCTACAAGAAACAATCCAATAAATAAAAAGAAAGATGTTAGATGCTACAAATTGTAATAGCTTTTGAAAAATCTCTTCTTCAAATAACAACTTCAGATCAATTTCAACCATTGTGTTACTGATACGTTAATAAATTTAAATTTATGATTCTCAATAGATTATTACACCATATTTTGAAACCACATTCAATTTCACTTCTAAGAAATAAATAAGCATCTTGCATTAAGATCTAAGAACAGATTAACGGACATAAATTTGACAGGAACTACAGGTCTAACTTACCGCAGCATAGTTCCCTATAGTCTTAACACCTCCAGTACCACCAGGAGTTGCTCGATGCAGTTCATGCTCAATAACCAAATTAATTGGTGCAACACCTCCCTGGCATCATATATGTAAAAGAGGATACATTGATAAGCATTGGATAGGGATGTGTTATCAACAACAATCATACAAACCATAAAATAAGAAGCAACAAAAAACTATGAAAATGGGATGAACCAAGTCTTAAATTAATAGGAAGCAATTGGAACATGTTATACAACTTAACATGTAGAATACATAACATGTTGATAACTAAATATTTCATTTTATCAAGAGTATCGTGATCTTTAGTAATATCAAAGACATTTAAAAAGCATAACAAAAAGCCAATCATCCTGTCAAAGAGAGAGAAACATAAAAGTAGTAGAAAATAAAAATCAAAGCAATACACTTCCTCGTTTTTTATAATCTGACTCTTCTTGATCCAAGGCATTTCTTTTTCCTATGGTTTAAGTCTTTCCCCTCCTCTACTCTGCTTCTAGGGTTTTAACTTTTTTTTTATTGTTTTAATTTGATGGATTGGAGCATTTGCTTTATATTACTAATAAACATTGAAAAAGTATTTATACAAAAGGAACAATCCCTTAAACATATAATGTGTTTCTGACACATAAAAGGCATGTGAGGCAAGTGCATCCATCTATTTTCTTTTACATTTTTCATCGAGCACAGTTTGGTAGATTTGACAAGCCACACGCCACATGCCTTAGAGGCATGTTGGCATGTACACACATTTGACCCTAAAAAGTGTGCCGATGCTTCGTAGACAAAAACATATCATCATTTCAAATGTAGACACACCCATGGATGTGGACAAACATATATTATCTAGATCAATGCACCATTCTGTTGCAAAGGTGATGTTAGAAACATCATTCAACACTTAGAATTAAAATTTTCAACACTATTACTTTTAAGTTGTTTGAAAATGTATAATTTAAGAGTCCCAATTTAGTTAAAATTCACTTAAAATTCGCATTGAATATACAGTGATTATACTTTTAAATATTTTTACAGTTTAGAAATTCTACCACTTATATCATTCAGCATTTAAATTTTCAACACTTGATTTTCAATTTTACCAAACACTACCTACCTTGGCACAAAATTAATGTTTATACATTTTCTAGTCAATGCCAAATCACTAGTCACTACCAATTAACTCTCTGGCTAAAGTCATGATAAAACCAACTGATAATACAAAAAAGAAAATGATTTAACTAAATAAATCAGCCTACACTACAAGCAAAATCTATTCTTGTAGTCAAAATACATCCCACTTCAGAAAGTTTAAACTCATTCATACAAATGATGGTAAAAGGATAATTCATTTCACAGAATTCATTATTTAAGGCATGCCAATTAATTTTCAAAATATCAAACTCAACTCAAGTGAAATAAGAATAAATAATTTCAAAATATCTAAGAATTCATTATTTAAGGCATGCTCAAACAAACCAGCAAGAACAAGGAGAAAACAAACCTTGAAATAGTTTCCTACAGGTGAAACATAAATTAAAAAGGTGTACTCAGGAGCAGGGGCAAGTCCAAGAACAGCTCCACTTCCCATCAGTAATGGCCTAATATACAAGGAACCTTTACCTGGAGGGGGAACCTGACACAAAAAATAAAAAATTCAATAATTTAGCAGGTACTTCAACTAACAAACAAACACTAACAGTGTACAGTTATAGCTTACCCAACGTTTGTTTGCTAAAACAGTTGCCTTTACAGCATCCACAAACTGTTCAACTGTCGGAGATGGCATGCACATCCTTTCCGCACCTATTTGCATCCGAAGTGCATTTTCTTCAGGACGAAACAGGAGAATATTACCATCTTCTTTCCTGTAGGCTTTCAAACCTTCAAATAATCCCTAGTGACAGATAAAGAGGAAAACCACTTTCACAACCACACCAACAAACAAAATAAAAAGCTCTGTTAAATGAAATTTAAAAGGGTTTCACATCTCCAATCTTCAAAACAAAGGTTGTCGAGATTCCAACATCCAATCAAGGAAAACAAGGCAACTCCTACAAAATTGTTTCCCCTATAATGTTCTTTTACTTTAGGAATCATACTCAATTTTGAATTGAACTTCTTAACACAGTTAACAAGGATACATTTTACTGGTGTCATATCCCTCCCAGTATTAAGAGTGTTTGGCATAAATAATTAAATTTTAAATGCTCACTATCTAAATGCTCCGTAATACCACAGAAAGACAGAGATACCACCAGTACAAAATACTTTAGCATTTTTTCCAATATCAAGCAATCTCCATTTTAAACCAACAAATGTCTCTAAAAATATATAGAAATAGACAATTGGCATCAAAATGACCAAAAAGAAGTTTTTAACCGCTGCAGCCACCTCACAATTTAAAACAAGTGAAAATGTGTATCACAGGACACATGCTATCAACATATAATGTCTTATTAGGCCCCCTTTTACATAAGAAATCACTAATATTAACCTTAAGAAACACTACTGACCATATAAAAGTCCTTATCTTGTTTTAGCATTGCAAATTTTATTAGATGCATGAAAGAGGGACAAATAAGGTGAGAATAGAAGGGATTAAAGAGGGACAAATAAGGTGAGAATAGAAGAGATTACAAGAAAATTTCCCCAAAAAGAAAAAAAATCAAAAGATCAAATCCTCCTTTTCCCCTAGTTCTAGAAAATAATTGAAAAGACATCTTATCAATTTCACTTACCCAAGTGAATAAAATATTTCACATATCTTATAGCCAAAACTCAAAATCAAATATGGCATTTTCTGGTGCAAAGTAGATAATAATAAAGCCTAATTCACAAATGTCAAACCTGGCCATAATTTAAGACTCCTGCTGAGGGGTTCAACTCAATATTCCCAAACCGTTGTAATTCGCCATTGGAAAAGCTTCCACCACTAGCGCATTTCATCATATACATATAATCAGTGGGAACATAAGAAAACCCAAGGCTGTCCCAGTCTATGTCAGCTAATTCAGTTGTTTCACTGCTGCATTGAACAAACGTGCAACATATGAAACCAAAGAAGCATTAGCAAAGAACAATTAAAAAATTTGAATTGAAGTTGCAACATATACACATGAATTTTGTTGAAGAAAATTCATTTTTTCATTCCCCTTATTTACATTATTTATGAAATTTAATAACAAGTAAAATAGTTAACATATAATAAATACATTACATAAGATGGATGGTCAAAATTTATTAAATATATTACTTTTAATTAGATTGAGCTATCATGTAAATAGAATTAATTAAGGTTCCCTGCAGTCTATATACAGTAGTAGATGTGATATGGCTTTTCAAGAAAAGCAAGAAGAAAAATAGAGGTCAACCCATTAAAAACAGTTTATCTACGGTTTCAACCATTCCAGGAAAGCCATATGCTTAAATCCCCATGTATGACTCTCTTGTCATGTGACCATAGCATGTAAACAGTGAGCACAAAGAGTATCATGTCAGAAACACACGTAGGTTCTCACAAGTAGACCCCACTTCTTCACCCTCCCAATATTCTTGCTAAAAGTATGCATGCCAAGCAGTGGAACTCTAGCGAATATATTCCCTATGAATCAGACTTAAGTATTACAACTGTTATTTGATTCTTATGAGATATTTCCCAAATTCTAACATATTATTCTCATTTTCCAAAGAATACATTCTGTCATTTACAGACAAAATTCATGAATTGGAAAAATAAATAAACACAATTTTTTTTTTTTTTTTTTTTGCTTTCATGAAATTCAAAATCCATCAAAAACTCAGTAGCATCAAATTCCCATATTCATTCATATTCCTCTTAAATTTTACGGATTGAATCCAAAATAGAAGCTCAGACCTGTAAGTATCAGAAACTATAGCGTCACGCCTGAAAGGGGAGACAGCTTGCAGAGCATTAGAAGGAGGATTGTGCTTTTGCAGCTGCAAATGACTCAAAAATGTATAATAAAATGAAACAAACAAGCTGAAGAAGGAAAAGGAAACGAAATGGAAGGAAAGGAAATGAAATTACCTTGAGAGATAAGGGAGAAGCAGGAGAAGGAGAGAAATAGCGTGAACGGTCAGGGGAGGAAGGAACAGGAAGGAGAGATGAAGCATTACGAGAGGGGCAGATAAGGCAATTTAATTGCAGACTACGTAAAACGGCGCTGTTCTCCATTACTTCCTTTCTTCTTCTTTTCTCTTCTCTTCCACTTCTTTGCCGCCGCCGCGTGT
This sequence comes from Aleurites moluccanus, assembly GCA_948193065.1. Classification (NCBI taxonomy): domain Eukaryota; kingdom Viridiplantae; phylum Streptophyta; class Magnoliopsida; order Malpighiales; family Euphorbiaceae; genus Aleurites; species Aleurites moluccanus. The sequence continues at coordinate 2,313 of CANXYC011963082.1, read as the reverse complement.
CTGATGTGGAGGAGGAGGAGGAGATGGGAGGTGGAGGTGGAGGTGTGGCCGGCCAAGTTTAGTTTGTGGCGAGATCTTTCGGGCCTTCTAATTATATAGGGGGTGTTTGGTACAAACGGGTTTTGAAAATAAAGTTTTAAAAAGAGTATTTAAATAGAAAAAATTTAAATTTTTTTTATTTTTAAACTTTAAAATTACGTTACTTATAAAATTATTTAATATTTTTTAAATTTTAAAACAACATTTCATATACTTATTTACATACAGTACATCACCCATCAAATAAAAAAATATATTAAATTTTTTTAATTAAAAAAATCATATTAATTAAAATATATTATCACTTATTAATTATGCATATAAATTATTTCTCAATATCTTATTTAGATAAGTATTTTCATATTTATACAGAGATTTATATCTATATAGTTTTTTTTATATGGGATAGATGAAAAAATACCTTTAATTTTTACCAATTTTTCAGACTTATACAAAAATAACCTTTATTAATTTTTTTTTATTTTTCTGTTTGAAAATTACATTTTAATCCCTCCTTTCTTAATAAAAAATATTTTTTAATCTTTTCCTTAATTACAATTAATCAAAATAAATAAAATAAATATTATTTATAAATAAAATAAATTATTATCCAATTGATATAAAATAAATAAATTATTTTTTTTATTTATTGATTTAACTTAATAATTTTTCATACTATCAATGATTTTTTATTCACTCGAATTTTGATGTTTAAAAATAATTAAAAATAAATTTATAAAAAAATATATACTCAAAACTTCTGAATATTATAAAACTCATTAAATTAGATCAATAAATTAAAGAAATCTATCAAATTCAATAAAAAAAATAATATGGATTAAATTATAGAGAAATAATACACTTCCTAAAAAAATATACCAAAATTAAATTAAATTAAAAAAAAATATAACTAATATCTTAGTTTAATGATAGGGTGAGACTATTTTAAATTAAGTTATGATTTGAATCTCATCAATATAATTAATGTTAATAAAATTGATAAAATTATAGTAATTAGTAATATATTATAAAACATTTTAAAAAAATAATAAAAGAATCGTCATTTCAATAATATGAGATATTAATTTTTCTTAAATAAAAAATAAAAATATTGAAATTTCTTATTTAAAACACATTTAAATAACTTGAAAGTGTTTTCATATAATAAAAAATTCATAATTTATGAATTTTATTTTATTTATATAAAAAATAAATAATTTATTTTAATCAATTATTATAAAATAAATAAATAAAATAATTTATTTATTTTATATCAATTGTATAGAAATTTATTTTATTTTATTTATAAGTAAATTTTATTTTAATCAATTATAATTAGAAAAAATTAAAAAAAAATCCTTCAGGAATTAAAAAGTATTTTTTGATAAAAAAAATAGATATTAAAATGTAATTTTTAAATAGAAATATAATGAAAATAAAGTAAAAATTTTATAAATTAATAACGTTGGGATTTGTAAATTCTATTAATTTAAAAATATATTAATTAATCTATAAATTAATAATTTATTAATTTTAAATAGAGTAATAATAATTCAATAAATAATATTTAATCAACTAAAAAATTATTATGTTTTATTAATTTTGTAATCAATTCAATATGAGTTAAATGAATTGAAAAAAAAATTGTGATAAATTAAATATAAATTAATTAAAATGAAAAAATAATATGTTATCAATTGAAAATAAATTTAATAATTAAAAAAATATGTAAATTGAATATGAATTAAATGAAGAGAAAAAAAATATGAAGTATAATTATTTAGGTTTAAAATAATTTTTATATAAATTATTTTAAAATATCTTTTATATATTTCAATGGTTTTTAAAATATGTTAAAAATCAAGTATAATATTTGAGATACTAAAAGTTTTATATGAGTATAATAAAAAAAATCATATACTTAGGGATGGTAATGGGATGAAGAATTCCCGTTCCTCGCGGGGATTTGCCCCGAACGGAGTAGGATTTCCCGATTTGTCTTCCCATGGGGGTGGGAATGGAGAATATTTTTTTCCCGTTAGCAGGGACGGGGCGGGACGGGAAGTGTATTCCCCACCTCGTGGGGACCCGTTATTATACTTAGTTAATTATTATATTTATTTAATTATTCTTTATATAAAACTATATTAATTAATAACATATATATATATATATATATATATATATATATATATATATATATATAGAATAATTTGTTCAATAAATAGAATAATTTGTTCAATAAATAATTCTTATGAGATTGTTGGAGTTTAT
>CANXYC011962458.1:0-12012 GCA_948193065.1 Aleurites moluccanus | reverse complement strand
CTAACTAACATATTTAAACATTAATTAGAATTATGGAATCCTATACAGAAAATCCATTTCAAACATAAACTTAGTTTTAGGTTTTCTCCAATTTCAATCCAATCTTGAAATCTATCGTTCTAATCATGTTTATAATCACTTATGTAGCTTAAATGAATCAAAAGAATGAAGAAAACATCAACCTTGCCTGAATTCTTCAAGTGGCCAAAATTTAGGTTAGATGGTTCTTCAATTTGTAGCTTGAATTTCTTGGAATTTTTGATAGAGTCTAGCTTAATCGGTAGTTTAACCGAGTTTTTTATCGATTTTGCTTGAAGTTTGGATGAATTTGGTGGAGTTTTGGAGAAGGAGGTGACTTTGTTGTAACAATGGAGGAAGGAGGAGAATTTTCTGATTTTTGGAGAATTAGATGGTAATTTATATTAATTAACTTTCAGCTAATTCGATTTTCCCCCCGACACTTCTCGTATTCGCATTTTGAACTCAAAACTTATAACTATTTATCTTTTTGTCCCATTTCAATTCCGAAACAATATTTCTTATATTTCTCTAGTTTATGAGTCTAATGGAGATATTAAAAACTTAAAATTCCAAACCCGATTGTTAATCATAACGTCAACGTACTTACCTATCCACCGGGTCGATTTTTAGCAATTTATCAAATCGCGCAAGTATGATGTTCTAATGTATAAATCAACTTTATTTATGCTTAAATAACATATATTGAAGGTTATATAAATGAAATTTGAGGGTGTTACAACTGTAGGGAAAAAATAACTTATTTTGGGATGTTCTATCATTTAAAATTGCTCTTGGTTCAATTTTGTAACCTAGACACTGTGTTTACAAAATTGTCCCTAAAGTTGCTATTATTTACAATTTTGCCACTATAATTTTTCTATCATTCGAATCAATTTTCCTTCCTTTCTTTTTACTACTAAATAACATTATTTTAGTTCTCTTGTTATCTATGTGTCTGTATTAAATAACTCTATATTAGATGCAGAATTAATTCTTCAGACTGTATAATTATCTCCGGTATTTTTTTGACCTGTACTTAAAATATTATCTATTACCTTCCTAACCTCATATAAATCCTCAAATTATTTTTCCTTAATACTATAGGGTCCAACTTTAGGTATTCACAATAAATTTAAAATAAATAACTCCTTTAAAAGCATAATAAAAATCCATTATTATTAATACTGTCTATTCCGTTCTTAAAATTCTTCTATGAAAATTGTCCTTGAATTTTTCTTTGTATTCCTTAGTATCTATTTTAGCCTATTTATTCTTAAATTAATATTATTCTTATTGCTATGATTCTCTATATTCATACTGCCTACTGTACCATAGTCTGGGGTGTTACAATTCCCTTACTGAAGAAGAAAGAAGAGGTTTGCTATCCTTAACTCCAATCGCAATATTTTACCTTCTAGGTATATAGATTGGGGTGCCTTGGGTAGATTAAGTTTAGTTGAGTCTGTAAGGGCTAAATTAGCCATTGTTGATTGGACTACTATGTCCAATATAACCTATGCATGTTACCCCCCTTGTCCCTTGTCCAAGAGTTTTTCTCAACTCTTAAGGTGAACACCACTTCGGGTTCATCATATGGGATTATGACTTTTAAATTATTAGGACATCCTTATACTTTAAGTAGAGTCTAACAAGTCCAAATTTTTGGGTTTTGTGATCATGGACTTGACAACTTTCCTGATTCTTTCAATTAGTTTGAGTTCTGGAGGGAGATTACAGGTTTGGACACACGGTTTAACCCTAAAACCTCTAAAGTTACTAGTATTCGTAGTCCCATGCTATAAACCTTGCATTGCATTATAGTCTATATTATAAATGCGAGAGGGACTAGTTATATCGCAATGATAAAATCAAACCTGTTTTATTTATGGTGTATTTAAAAGGGGTACAAGCAAGCTTTTGATAGATTGCTTGTAGATCACCTCGATTCGCTATCAAAATGGAAGTCTGATGATATTGTTACTAGTCATTTGGTGACCGAAATAGCTGTGGAGTTAACAGGTCCAATCCAAACCCTATGCTTCATTTTGATCCCGTAACCACTTCATACCAACTTTTGCATCATCTTCATTATGAATACAAGTACCTAGGCATCCAAACCATAGCTAAAATGTCAATAGTGGCAGAAAATAGGGATGGGGAATATGTCCTTAGGGATGATGTTGCAATTGGTAGACAGGATCGTGAACCTGTTAAAGTCCCTCCTCCTGCTCATTTTACTAATCCTGCACCTCCACCTACTCCAACAGCTTTTGCCTCTTTTGTGCCTCCACCGATGGATTATTATCAATTGGCCTTACTTATCATAGGCCGCCTTAATACCTTTGAGCTTGAGGTGTTTGCTCGGATTCAAAAACTTGACGATTGTATCATCAAGATTGCCTTTGCACAAACTTCTATCAAAGTGGCAATTCATGGCCTTTATCGCCAGCAGCGAGAATTGACTGCCGCACTTTATGAGACTAAAGTCCCTACCTCTACGACTTCAGAATCAAATGATGCATTTTCGAGTCAGGTTAGTGACACTCCTACTGATCCACTTATTGATCCCCCAGTAGATTCATAGATTTTTAGGAGTGTTTCTACTTTTTCTTTGTCTTTTTATCAGTTTTTGTACATTGGTGACCTTATAGTTCAATTCTTGGATACTTGTTTCTTTTTTGTTGTAATTATGAATTTTGGATATATTAATGTACATTTCAGTATTTATTGATGATTTTGAGTTAATATTAGAACTCTTGTTGCTTTTAATGTGTATTTAAACTTAAATATATTTGCAAATTTTTATTGACAGTAAAAATAAATTCTTGTTGTTTTGACTATAATTGTTGCATAACGTTGAGTGACTATTTTCTTCTTGCTATTTTGAGTTAATGTTGTTTTGAGATTGGTTTATGATAAATGTTGATGCATGTTGCTGCATTTTGATGACAGTTGACAACAATTTCATGCATTTTTTATAGCAAATTTGATTTTTTTTACAACAAAAACCTCCCTTTAAATACCTATTTTTTTATTAATTTCAAACAAAAGTGGAGTAGAAGTGCAAAAAGGTTAAAAATGTGTTTTAAAATTTGTTGACATCAGAGGGAGTTTTGTATATTTTTTCCAAAAAATCTCCTTGGCTCACATTTTTATCTCTTGCACTTGAAAGTTGTTTGTTACCATCAAAAAGGGGGAGATTGTTAGACTTTAGTGTTCTAACATGCTCATTTTGATGGGTACAAATAACTAATTAGACTTCTAATCTTGTTTGTTTGATTATATGCAAGGTTAAATTAGCAGATTACAATTTGCTGGTATATAGCGCCCACTATACCTTTAAGTAGCCCCGGTACTTAAGTTTATCAAAGGCAAAAGAACTAAGAAGAAGTTTTGTAGCTCTTGCTACTGGATAAGTAGCCCCTGCTACTTATTAAGTAGCGTCTGCTACTCAATTGTAGTAGCTGCTATGATCAATACATAGTAGCTGAAAGTCTTCAATAGGCTACAAGTTTTATAGCCCCCGCTACTTAACTAAGTGGTGCCCGCTACCTACATATGTTGAATTTGAGTCACAACCGCAATCTTCAAGTCCAAGAGGTCTAAAAGCTCAAGGGTCTAAGGAGAAAAAGAGTAGTGCTCGCTATGGAGATAGCTTAAAGACATAGAAGCCTTTTGGAGAAATTGGAAAAAGCGTCACACCCACTACATTAAAAGTAGCGCCCACTACTTAGGGAATTCACCACTGCTACATGAAAAGTAACGCCCACTACTTAGGGAATTCATCGTCGCTGCATGGAAAGTCATGGCTATGAAGTTCTTCATTCAATAAAGATTCGCACCCACTATAAGATGAGTAGCACCCACTACTTTCTTAGTAGCTCTCGCTACTCATTATTGTAACACCCTCAAATTTCATCCATAAGACCTTAAATATATGTTATTTAAGTATAAATAAAGTTGATTTAAACATTAGAACATCATACTTGTGCAATTTGACAAATCGATAAAAACTGACCTGGTAGATAGGTAAGCATGTTGATGTTTCGATTAATGAACAAGTTTGGAATTTTTAATTTTTAATATCACCATTAGACTCATAAGCTGAAGAATATAAGAAATATTGTTTCATAATTGAAATGAGACAAAAAGATAAATAGTTAATAGTTTCGGGTTCAAAGTGCGAGTACGAGAAGTGTTGCCGGGAGGGGGGGATCTAATTAGCTGAAAGTTAATTCATATAAATTCTATCTAATTCTTCATAAAATGGAAAACTCTCCTCCTTCAACCATTAAAGGTAGAAAAATCTCCTTCTTCTCCAAAACTCCACCAATTTCATCCAAACTTCAAACAAAATCGATAGATTTCAAGATTGGATCGAAGTTGGAGAAAACCTAAAATTAGGTTTATGTTTAAATTGGATTTTATGTATAGGTTTTCATAATTCTAATTAATGTTTAAATATGTTAGTTAGCATCCATGTAAGGATAAATATGTGGTAAAATCTATTGTACGAGAACACTGTTTTTAATTGTTATAGGCAAATCAGCATTTTATCGTATAAACGATTGAACCGTTGGTTCTAGTGAGTCATATGTATGTTATTATGCATGAAACCTTCATTTGATCAATTTGAAATGAATATGAAACCTGCATCCTTTTTTACATTTTCCATTCCTTTGAATTTTCCTTGAATTCAAGCTCTGATAGTGTTGTTTATTGATGTATATATCTTGTTTAAGAATGCCTTTGTGTTTGTTGCCATTGGAGCTTGAATTGTGAACTTTGGCTTTTGATCAATATATCCCAAAAATATATTTATTTGGTCCTAAAGTGGTGCACACCAAGTGCTCGATGAAATGACCTTTGTTAATTTCCTTAAGAATCCAATTGTTACCAAATTTGCTAAAAATGGTGACTTTCTTTGTCACAGTGTAAATATGTCTTCTTGACATATTTTGGACTTGTATCCTAAATGACTTTTGTGGCATTTTTTCTGTACTATAATGTTCCTTGATTAAAGATAATGATCCTATATGTGTTTACTTGCCTAAATAGCTCAATTATGCTAGAGTTACAGAAACTAAACCTTGTTGAATTTCTTACCTATTTGGTATTTTATTTGCTATCTTTAGCCTATTCTAATGTTTGTATGATAGAGCTACCTTATTGATGGGATAGTAGGTAAATACCATCAGCATTGTGCACAATAAAATTCCAGTGATAGCCTAGCTAGGAAGAGTTGTGGTCCTAGCCATAGGGTCTGATCCACCTTATGCTATTTACATGTTATATTGATAATGATATGTGTTTCACGGCCCAGTATCTGTTATATATACATGGTTATCATCTCTCCATGAGCCAATTATTAGTACTATCCATTTATTGCTTCTTACCTAGCTTAATATGTGATAATGTATAAATTGACTCACTAAGTATGAAAATACTCACCCTTTTAGTAGTTTTATCTTTTCAAGTCAGAAGTAGAGTTGATCTAGGATTTCTTCATCAATGGATCTAGCTATATTATAATAATGTAAATATTGAACTTGTATATATTCCTTGTGTAAATTTTAAATGCTTTATGGATATGTAAATTATTGGGATGATTAAGCTTAGTATGGTCTGTAATATTATTTGTTACTAATATATATAAAGTAAATGGGATGTGTTGAGATCATGTATGATCATAGATGATGACAAATAAACTGAATAAATTGATATAGATATGTTATAGAAAGTTTCTACGGATGTCGGTAACCTTATGTTGTTCCTACATCCTAGGACTGTCATATTCCAAAATTCGGACTTGACAAAGGTGGTATCAGAGCATAGATATACTGATAGTATATAGACATGTGTCAATAAGGCATAGGTGAACCATGGAGCATAGGAAATCCTGTCTCATCATTTGTTGTATTCATTAAATATGCATTTATTCCGCAATAACCATACGTGTTAAATGATTATGTTTGTCTATTGTTGTGATTAAAATATCCACGAGAGAACGTGAACTGGCTATTGAACCAATACTTAGGAGATCAAAATAGACCAGTAAAGAGGCATAAGTGGCCTCAAATGATTCATTGATTATAGAGGAATTAGAGGAACCTCCTAGGTCTAAGAGAAGGACATAGAAAACCAGGGAAGTTGAAGGTCCCTAGAGATTGGAAGTGATGCAACGAATGTCAGGAATTGAGAAGAGAAAAACAAGAAGTGCCACCACCTACACCACCAGTCATTCCACCAATTGTTCCACTAGTACCTGTGCCACCTATTGGTACACCAGTTGGGCCAGTGGTACAGGAGGGTTGCAGAGTAATTGATGAGGGTGGAATCAACATGCTTAACTTTCAAAAGCTGAGTTTGCCATAATATAAAGGTGGAAGAGGTGAAAAAGTTATTAATTTTCTAGAGCAAATTGAAAAAGGTGGTGAGAAGACCTCCATGTTCAGATATCAGAGCGGTGGAGTTTGTTGGTTTATTGTTAAAAAAGAAGGCCTGGACTTGGTTTTCTAGGCACATTGAGACGCAATTATATAATGATGCACCACCGACTTGGGTATAATTTAGGGTTGTATTGTTGGATGAATTTTTGACAGATGGAATAAAAAATAGAAATATAATTCAGTTTGAACAGTTGGAATAGGGCAACCTGAGTGTAGAAGAGTATGCCTATGAGTTTATCAGGCTAAGCACATATGCCTGCAAGATTGTACCTACTAAAGCGGACCTGATCAGTAGGTTTAGATGGGGATTGCATGCCTCTCTACATAATACACTGTTATCTACTGAGTTTACTTCTTTATCCAAGATTATTGATCAAGCAGTCCAAATTGAAGAAAAGTACAAAGAAGAAAGAGTAAAAAGAGAATAGAAGAGGAAGATTAAGACTGGAAGACAACAAAGAAGAGGTGAAGGGAGTTCTCAACAGAGATAGACATAGACTATATCAGTCAGAACTGAGCAGAGACCACAAATAGGTGGTCAGACGGGAGGCAGGATAGGGCGGTCTGCATCTAGATTTTCACAAGGGTCATATAGACCACCAATGCAAATAACTAATATTCCCATATGTGATTTTTATAGGAAGAGGCGTAGGGGTGAATGCATAAGACAAACAGGTGTATGTCTGAAATGGGGCCAGCATGGTCACTATGTAAAGAATTATCCAATGTTGGGAGAACAACAGACAACTACAGTAGCCTCACAATCTACTATACAAATGTATAGAAATGACCAGAGAGACATAGGGGGTAGAGACAAAGGCAGAGGATCAGGATAGGGTCAGAGCAGTGGCCAGACACTAGCTGGGATAGGGCAAGGCCGGGTATTTACGGTTAATGCTTAAGAAGCTCAAAAATCAGGCAAGACGGTAATAGTTAAGATTCCTGTGTCATGTGAATTAGCTCAAATATTGTTTGATTCTGGTGCCACACATTCTTTTGTATCACCCAAATTTGCATCCAAATTGGGAATTGAAAAACAATTGATGTCAATACCCTTAGAAATATTTACTCCCTTGGGTGAGAGCATAGATGTAAAATATGAATATCCGGGCTGTAAAATAGAAAATGTAATACCCTAAGAAATGCAACCATAATTGAACAATAATATAATCAGTTATTGGTCTGAGAACATCAAAATAACTAAGAATAATTTTTGAAACACAGTTAGAATATATTTGTGATACTGTCTCGGAAAATGTCGGTATTAATTACACTGCCCGAAGAAATAGTAGTCCGGTTGACAAATAAATTTCTGATTTAGACCAGGGGTTAAAGAATCATATATTTATATGTGAAATTATGGTAAAAAAAAAAGAGGTAAAAATGTTTAGAAACACTGAACACTTAAGTAATGGCAAAATCATAAATAAGTTGAACTTTAGGGGTATAGTGAAAAATCAATTGTCTGAGTTTTAGAATGACTCTGAAACTATTATTATAATAAAGTACAGATAAAAATAAGTCATTTCAGTTCCCAGTTTGAAATCCAATTCTCAACAGAATTAACATAATAAATTACAGAAAAAGATGGGGTAAAAGTATGATTGTTGGAAAGTTTAAGGACCCAAATGTAATTTGTCATTCTAACTCAGTATATAAGCATGCCTTAGAAGAAATTTTGGCCATCTTCTTTCTTGCTCAAGCCTTGGCTGAATCATATATCCACCAAATTCAAGCTTGTTTTCTTAAGGAAACTTAAAGAAAACTTAGAAACTAACATTGATTCTTCCTTTTCCATTGAAATTTTGCTTGGAAAATCAAAGGAAATCAAGAACTGCCACCTTTGGAATTTCGGGTGGATCATCATCATTAGGTAAGGAGTTGCTTTCTTTAGTTTAATGGTTGTTTTAGATGAATTAGATGATAAATAGAATGGGTTTAGTGATTAATTGAATCAATTGATGCATTTGATAGTTTTTCCCCAAATTCCTAAACCTAGGTCAAAGTTGTTTGAATTGAATATTTAATTTATTGTTAGTTATGTTAATTAAGTTTAGAATATGTTAATTGGAGGCTAATGGATGAATTATTTGTGGTTGGTTTGATGTAGAAAACAAAGAAGTGGAAGATTGCCCATTTTGCCTCTTATAAGGGTTTTGGTGGAAAAACAATTTTGCTAGCTTATTTGGAGTGTGAGATGAGTTCAATATGCATCAATTATCATTCCTAAAGTGTTAAAATGTTGAATGGAAATCATTCTCAAAAAGGCCATTTTGGCCAAACCTAACTAAGGCATAGTTGCCTTTGATTTTTGCTTCATTTTGCCTTGATTTCACTTGCCTTTTGAATCCTTTAAATGTTGTTTATTGTTGAGTTTATAATGCCTATCATATTGTCTTGATTGTGAGTTGTTTGTTGATTATTGGCGTTGGAGTTGCACCCAAACCATGCCAAATTGTTCATTTAAAGTTGTACACCAAGTGTTTGTTGAAATGTCTAGTTCAAAATCCATAGGCCTACCATTTGAATGCCATCATCGCCAATGACATTGGCATGCCAATTATGCCAACCATTTATTCATTTATGACTATTCTATGTTCCATCTCATTGTTAATTGTCAAACCTATTGCTATTGTATACTTACCTATTATTGCTAATCCATTGCTTAATTACAGCTTCATTTGATTGACATTTGAGTTATTGATACTTTATGAGACCATTGTTGTTTAATGGTACCTAATCATTTGTTCTATACCTATAATGGTTCTAATGTGATTTGACAGAGCTTCCTCTCCAATGGGGGTAGCGAGTGAGTACAGTCGGTGATGTGCACATTGTATATTGGATGCCCTAGCTGGGAAGGGTTAACTATCTTAGCCATAAGACTTTATCATTCTTATGTCTATTGATATGTGATTGACATGTGGTATGTGAGTTTCATGGCCCATCTTCTGTCTTATCTACATGACATGAGTTTCTTTGGCATATTCATTGATTCCACAATTCTTACTGTATTCTGTTTCTTTATTCTGATATTGGCATGCAGCTTAATTATTTAATGATTATCTGCTCATTGTTCTTTGATATCCTATCCTTTACTTTGAGTCGATGCATATTAGATTCACTGAGTATCTTTTATACTTACCCTTTCATTGTTTACCCTTTCCAAGTGGAGAGTAGAGGCAGATTCCTGATTTTTGTTCCTCAGAGAAATTATGCAGTCTTATAAAGACAGTGTAATTATTTTAAATATTCTATCTTTATATATGTGTATTAGCTGCTCCATGGGTATTATATAATGGTATAAACAGATTGTATATATATGTGTATGACATATTTTGGAGTATAAATGTGATTGTGAATTATGATGATGATATTTACAAAAGTTACAGAATGAATGATAGAATAACAGAATGAATAATGTTTATATGGTTATATGGCTATAGATTGATATAAATAGAATATGATTATATAGTATTTGATAATTGTATGTGATACTGGGTTCTATGGGTGTCGGTCACCTCTAGCATCTCTTGCATCCTGGGACTGTCATGTTCCGAAATCGGGATGTGACAAAAATAGAGGGTAGAATTTCACTAATTAACTTAGTAGAATTGCCTGTACTGGAATTGGATGTGATATTAGGAATGGATTGGTTAACCACTTACCATGCAATAATTGACATTATGAAAAGAAGATTAAATTTCAATAAGAGGGGCATGATGAATTTGAGTATCAGGGTGATAAGAGTGATTTGGGAATTAAACTCATTTCTGTTATTGGGGCAATTAGACTCTTACAAAAGGGATATCCTGCATACTTGGCAAATGTAATAGATACTCAAAAGACTTCAAAAGGAGTTGATCAATTTTCTATTATCAGTGAGTTTCCAGACTTGTTTTCCGAAGATTTGTCAAGTTTCCCACTAGAGAGAGAGATTGAGTTTGAGATTGAAGTCTATCCGGGTACATACCCTATTTCACTCCCACCTTACAGAATGACTCCAATAGAATTAAAAGAGTTAAAAGTGCAATTGCAAGACTTGCTAGATAAGGGATTTATTAGACACCACTGTAGGGTGCTATTGTGTTATTTGTTAAAAATAAGGATGGTTCACTGCGAATGTATATTGATTACAAATAGTTGAATAAGGTAACCACCAAGAACAAATATCTATTGCCCCGGCTTGATGATCTGAACTTGAACCATAAAGGTTTACTTAGGGAAATTTTGCCTTGATTTAAATGTTGTGAATTGTTATGTGTTCTACTTGAATCTGACATGTTTGCATGTTATAGGATATGTTTGAATGAATAGAGGGGGTTTAAAGGCTGTTAGGAAGCAATCGGGTAAAATTGAGTTTCTGGTAAACTAGGGGCAAAATGGTCATTTCACATCCTCTGAGTTTTTAATGGAAATTAACATTATATTTGATGATAAAAGAGAATATTAGGACATGAAAATAGAGGTATAATGATCAAATGAATTATTGTTGGAAGATTAAAGCTGGTAGAAAATAATTCCGGGAAAAATTACTCGGATAGGGATCCAATTCGAACTAGAGGTAGTTTAGTCTTTTCCTTTGGAATATAGACTTATTTGGTGTATGTAAGCCTATGGTATCATTTTAGGCTAACCTAAATCAAACCATTGGATGAAAAGATCAAGAATTGAATGGTTAGTAAGCTAGGTTTCATAATTCTTACCATGGAATCAATGCATAGGATTGTACACTTGATATTTAGGTGGATTTTTCCCACCTCTTCTTTTTCCTTAGCCATTTCACCAACCAAACTTTTCTCTTTCTTCATTTGAAGTTTCGGCCACCATTGATGAACACCAAACCAAGTTGTTTTCTTTCATTTTTTTGATCCAAACTAGTTAATTCCATCATTCTAAACACAAATATATCCTTAGATTCAAAGAAAAACCAAGAAAAGTTGATAAATCAAAGCTTTGAAGATTTCAAAGAACTATTGAAAAAGTAAGTGATTTTACCATTCTTTTGGTTTAATTTTGATCCTGAGATGTTCTTTGATGTTAATTAGTTTCAAAAATGTATTTAGGTTGGAAGAAAATTCAAAAGTTGGAAAGAAACCCTGAATATGAAAAGGTAAGATTCAAATGTGTTATTTTGATGGAATTTTGGTTCAAATGTGTTGTATTTGATGCATTTGTATTGAATTAGTAGCCATTTGATGGAACGAAATTCATTTGAATGAATTTCTAGTTTGGACGAATCATATAGTGCTTAAGAAATGGAATTGTGCTTTGGTGTTTAATAGGTTTAAAGGCTTGAATGTTATGCATTTGATATGTATTTACGTTATTGGAACGATTGGTGTTGAAAAATCAATCAATGGAGTGAATTTTAACTAGTCAAACCATATTGAGTTTATAGGTTTAATGTGTTAGGTTGAAGTAATTAGGAAGGAAAGGTTTGAATATGGATTAATGGTGTTTATAATGCAAATGTATAAGTTTAGATATGGAAATGATATTTGATATAAGTACTTGGAAGGTAAACTTGGAATTTGATGTA
>CANXYC011962178.1:0-10095 GCA_948193065.1 Aleurites moluccanus | reverse complement strand
ATTCATTTCAAAGATTTATATAATCACCATTCATACATATATATGTTTATCATTTAGGAATTTCCTATTGTTCCTTACCGATCAAAAGATACTTCCCACATCACTAAGGAACAAGGGTAACCCAATTATAACAGTTTAGTCATCAAAATATTATCATCCTCAACGTCTAACTACGGAGTTCTAGAGTATACTCCCAATACATACAGTACCAAAATACAATTCAATAAATATATATATAAATCAAAATGATTACAATGGAGACTTCTTGGAGGAATAAATCAAGAAGCTCTGTCTTCTATATTAGCTCCCTCTCGAACTACACTATCACCAGAAATCCACAGAAGAGGAGTGAACCTTCAACTCAGTAAGATATGAACATGTAATATAAAGAAATACATCATTCCAAAGGAAAGGTCAATCCAAAGAACATGGATAAGAAAAATATCAAATGGTTATTCTTACAAGAATAGAAGTGTTCACAATCGAATATCACTATCAAATTACATGGTAGAATTACAGAGTGCATCAGTAGCCTTGCTACCTATCACAACAGAGCGCATCGGTAGTTCTTACACCTTATCACAAATGCATGCTTGGCCAGGCATACGCCTAAAACTCATAGTCCCCTCTAGGTGGAACACCGATAAAAACCCTATCAGCTAGGTTCCCAAAGTGCACAATGGACCAATGAATTTACTCTCATTTGGAAGAGCGTTCTATCCATAGGGTCATATAGTTGCAATTTTACAAGAAACATATTGGTCACAAGACCATCAACATATAATATAAGTTCAGTCAAGTTAACAAATAGGTTTCATATGAACTTGGTCCAAGGAAAAGTGACCAAGTCATTTACAAGATAAATATAGTAATCACATGAAACAATTATCATTTGTTTGAGAATATCATGGGAACTTTATTTAATAGGTCAATAATACAATAACATATTGGTGAACATTAGTAAGGCTTGGACAAATCATTTCAAAGAAACAATATGTATATGCAATGTTCATACTTACCTCTACACAAATTTATCCTTGAATATCCCTCACTAGCTTGCTCAAACAATAATCTCCTCTAATTTCTTGAGTTCTCTTCTCCTATTAAAATTTCCTCAAATATTCAAAATTAAGGTTTTCTTCTCCTATTAAAATTTCGTCAAATATTCAAAATTAGGGTTTTTCTTAATTAATAATACATAATATGATTCCTTAAAATTTTAACCATATCATAGTTTCTATTTTCAATCCCCAACATCAATTTAATTCATCTCTTAAGGAAAATCTGAATTTAATTTCGAATTTACTGTTCACATCACTATTCATGACAACCCATAAATTCTGATTTTTCCCATATTAATTATCATTAATAGCTTCAAAATACTTGTAATAAATCCTATATACCCATAATTAACTATTCTAACTACCAGAATTTATTAATCTAACAAGAAAATGACATTTGAAGAAAATTTACCTTATTTCTCCAAAACTGATTTCCTTGAGAAAATCTACTTGAAACTGAAGATTGATGCCTTAAAATGTGATAATCTAGTGATTTAATGCATTAATTTTGAGTATTAATGCATTAAAAAATAAATAGAACAAATCTGAGAAGAACAGAAGAAGAACGAAGAGAAGAAGAAGAAAAATCGTGAAGAAAATTGCTATTGGGCACTGGTTAAATAGGCTACTGCCTCACAATTTTCGCTCGCCAGCTCGCCTCGCCAATTCGCCTCGACAATGCCATCTCGCATAAGCCAGCTCGCAATTGCCACTTTGCCAATCTGCTCCAGTAATGCCACTTCACCAAAGCCACTTCGCATGCCCACTTCGCATATGCCACCTCACATATGCCACCTCGCCAAACTCTTCTTGCCTAACTCCACTTCTCATATGCCACCTCAGCAATGCCTCTTCGCCAAACTTGTCTCGTCTAACTCCACTTCACATATGCCACCTCGGCAATGCCTCTTCGCCAAACTTGCCTCGTCTAACTCCACTTCACATATGCCACCTCGACAATGCCTCTTCGCCAAACTCCTCTTCGCCTAACTCCACTTCGCATATGCCACATTGGCAATGCCTCTTCGCCAAACTTGTATCGCCTAACTCCACTTCATATATGCCACCTCGGCAATGCCTCTTCGCCAAACTCCTCTTCACCTAACTCCACTTCGCATATGCCACCTCAGCAATCTCACTTCGCCACTTTGCTTGCTCTCATTGCCGGCTCGCAAATGCCACCTCGCATTTGTAGCCTCGCAAGTACTAGTTTCTGCCGAGCTGGAACTCTTCATCGACAACTTATATTTAATCAGCTCGCAAATGAGCTACAAACATCCAAACTTTCTGATTCTTTTTTTCACTTAAAATAGACACTCAGGGGTCCAACATAACCAAATTTCAAATCAAAAAGATATCTACATAGACCATGGTGAATTTTTAAAATTTACCCTGACTTTACTGCCTAAACTCATCCGAACAGGTCTGAGTAATTCTACTCTCCTCTGAGTTATACTTATCTAAATCTCCTAAAATTTTACAGTCAATATCATAACACATAAAAGAACATTTTTCATGTTTATAATTTTGGCTCTTTCAGGCTCAATCATTCCCAGAAAAAAAATCAAACATACCCAGATCCCTGCAAAAAATAATGAACCAAATAGGTTATGGTCAATGAGGCATAACTCTTTACACACACAGAATTTTACAAAATCATTTTACAGAATTAAAGATGAAATTTACATCTACAACTTTTATGTTTGCACTTTACAAATTATTTATTTAAAATCATGAAATCAGCCTCATAAAAATCCTCCCCGCAACTAGAAATTCTGAACTCCTTAAAACACTTATATATCCTGAATTATTTCAACAAACATACAATTTATTAAAATAAAAAAAATTGATAGATGTTACAGTTTCATTGATTGATTATATAACCTTGTATATAATAATATGTTTATGACTCATTGAGTATATTTATATTCATTATGTAGTTATTTATTTTTTTTTCAGGAAAGAGAAAATAGAAGCTGTTCACAAGTCACTTTCTCTTCTGCACTTGGGATATTGAGGATTCCAATGTAATTATTATTTATGTAATCATATGCATAAACTCTTAGAGCTCCATGGGGGTACAACTCGGGGTATAGACAATTATATTTATCTTATGTTTGTGTGGTATCTAACAAGTGTAAGTACATATTATATGATAACTGTCATATGAGATATTACTGAAAATTTAATTAGTGATCTAATATACTATGAGATATATATGATAATTGGTAATGAAAACGGTAACAGTAATGATAGGGTTAAATGTGAATTAGCTAGTGAGACATAACATAAATGAAAATATATAAGTGTTATGTGTATCTTTTGATATTGTGGAGTTGATGTTATAAGGATGGTGATATATTAAGAGTATTTTATATGCAAATTGAGAATTTTGGAAAATTATTGAAATATTGAGTTCGATACTATTCATATTAGGAATTATTATAAAAATACAAAAGAAACTCTGTCAAAATTTCTGCAAGATTATTAATTATTAAAAGAATTTGAACGTGAATGAATGGGTTTAAGTTTGAATGATTGATAATTGACATGTTTAAGGGTTATACGGATTTCTGGTGACTTTAGATTTACCCATGTCCTAAGACTATCACGTTTCAAATTTTTAAAACGTAACAAAATATTATTTTTGAAGATAATTTAGTTTTTTTATTTAAAAAAGCAGGAGCTTTTTTTTTAAAAAAAGTTCAAATTTGAAATTTTTGCAAATAACAGTTATTTGACTACCTAACAACTAACAACTGTTAATAACCAAAGACTATGATGCAATTGTTGAGAATAAAAAAGTTAGCAGTTGCATCAAAAAGTTTTAGCAAACACCCACTAAGTTCTTAAAGAAATTGTCGGGTATGTTAAACCCCTAAATTTTGAACATTTGGTTCAAAAAGGCACAAAAGCTAACGGGTTAATATTTTTGTCAGGTTTTTGAATAAAAATTACCTTTTAATCCCTTCTTTTGAGCATAAATTACTTTTTAATACATTTATTTTTCTTTTAGTAATTTAAACACTTGATTTGTATATAATTATTTTTTAAAAAGAACTTCCTCTACATCCATAAATAAATATCAATATTAAATTGATTTAATTAATAAAATAAAAATATTTTTATATTTTTATATAAATAAAATAAAATTCATAAATTTTAAATTTTTTTTATATCGAAAAACTTTTAGTCATTTAAACGTGATTCAAATAAAAAGATTTATTAAATTAAATTTAATATTTATTTTATTATTATTATTTTTTATTTGAGAAAATTAATATCTCATATTATTGAAATGGTGATTCTTTTATTATTTTTGTAAAATCTTTTTGAGTATATAACTAATTATTATATTTTTTGTCACGCTTTGAACCCGAGGACGCGTGACCGACACTAGGGAACGAGAATACATAAGGCTTTCAAAACTTGTAGTTAGCCTGACTGAATACTAAATGATAAATTTGAAATATGACAGTTGTAACTGTCATAAAACCAGTGCTATGACCCACCTATTTAGTAGAATCTGAGCATAAATCAAATTATTGCTCATCAAGGCAATAATATCCATTATATTATTATCATTACCATAAAATATTTATGCTTAATAAAACATTAATCAAACGAGAAAATACAACTATCTTCTGACTCAAACAGTTTAAACTTTTAAAAAAAATAATGAAGACAACAAAGGAAATAACAATGTGGAGCTCTAAATTTATTTACAAATAAATATATAAAGATAATTATTAAATATAAAACCTTCACTGCCCTAGAAATAAATGGCAAGGTTGACTCGACAATAATCTAACTTCTAACGTTCACCTGCAAACTGGAAAAATAGGTGGATAAGGATGAATCCTCAACTCAGTGGGCTATATAAAAATATAACCTACCGCTCACATACAATTAATTTTGCAATGCAATATGTTTAAATATTAAATTGTCACAATCACACTTTCAAATAATCACTCAATAAATCTCCTCAGGGCATCATTTTTTGAATCACAAAATTACAAAAAATAATAAATCATTTAAGGATGAGAATTAGTCAATAAAAACTACCCTAAACCTCAATCTGGGAAGTTGATCTCCATAATTGATTTCTAATTCTAAGTACTGTCTCTGAGATCCAATCCATAGGGTTTCACAATCACGGCTTAAGCCAAGCAGCTCCAACCCGACTGGCAAATAACATCGAGCGATGAGCAAGCCCCACCATCATATCAATCATAACTCATCATATCATGCTCATCAAATCACAATCATCATACCATAATCATACTCAACATCCTATATGGTTCTATATCATTCTAATTCCATCCAGCAACTACAAACAATACACAATATTTACAATAATCACATCACCATATTCTAGTCATCACATCAATCATTGTACCGACTTTCATCACATGAATGTAACAAACACAATCACATTCATTATGCTCTTAAAATATATATAATGCACTTATGCAATGCAACACCAAATAAATGAGGGGAATTGAATGTTATAATAAACTATATAACTTATTGATTTGACAACCCAGTCGAGTAACTCTCTTCGGAGTACCCGAAGTCTAACAATAAGGAAACACCTGAAACACCATCAGAATAATATATAAGAATTATTAAAATACAGACAATACAATTTTAACTCTAGAAGACATGAAATGACTTTTAAAGATTTATCGAAATTTCAATAGAATTTTCCATAAAACTAAGACATAATCCCCTAAAATAAAAATAAAAATACTTCTAAATAAATAGGCCGCAGTTTCTCATCCATTACTATCTATTAAACTGACCCCTCTTGGGTCTCAAACTCAAGAATAAATATTTATAATAATTTTTGTATATCTGAATTATCTGATTCGAAAAAGTAATTAATTATTATAATACTCCAATAAATATTCTAAACTAATTTCAATAATTATTCTTTAATCACTAAGACTCCAAAATAATTTTCAAAATAATCCAACTAATTCATCCGCTAATTATTTTGTAATTTAATTCTCAATATTGCCTCTAGTAAATTAAATAATCATTAATTAATAATACACTAGAATTAATATTTCACTAATTAATTACTTTAAAATATTTTCAACTACCACTATAATTATAATATCATCCAGAAAAATTATTTATCAGACTCCAATAATTTATTTCGATTTAAATCAATTTATTTACCTAATTTAACTATCGCTTCAATTAATTTTTGCCATAATAATTTAATTTTCGGTACCTAAATTCCACAAATATCATTCAAATAATTTTCATAATAACTATAAACTAATTATATTAATTTATCTTATTTTATTCACTTTATATAAATACAATTGTCAATTATTTACTGCCTAAATATTTCAAATTTAGTATCAATATTCGATATTTTTCACAAACCTTTCTCCAAAAATATTCCAAATAATTTAAAATGAATTTTAAAATAGATAGAAACCTATTTATCTTCAGTTGCCGAAAAATATCTGAATTTCCCTTTTTGCTCCTATCATAGTTGATGAAAAAATGAGTACCGTTGGAAAGCTAGGATTAAAATGAACTCAACGAAATAAGAATCGCCAGAAACGAAGCTCAAAATTAGCTAGAATTGGCCTAGAAAGATGGTGGCTGTTGGTCATCTTTTGGCCGCTCGTCTGGCCTATTCTGACAGCCGTTCACGGCCGGTCTTCATGAACTGGCTCGTCGAACGATCCTCTTTCTCCTGATGGTGGCCGGATGGTAGCGTTTCAGAGGTGGCAACCTCTCTCTTCTCTCTCACTCTCTCTATCTTTCCTTTCCTTTCTCGTTCTGCTTCTTCTTTCTCATTTAATGCCAGTCATATGATTGGCTACTGTAATAACCCTAATTAAATTCTAAAACGATTAAGAATAATTTTACGAAACGAGTATTGGTAGTTAAAATTTTATAAAATTTAGTAAGTGCATTAGTTAGAAACGATTATGGAATACCTAAATTAGAGGGCTTAGTATCGTGAGAAAAATAATTAGGGGATTAAAAGAAGTTGAAAGGAGTGCTAATTGATTTAATCAGTTAAAAGACTTAAAAAGAAAATTTTAGAAAAAATTAAGATTGGACACCCTCCGGTGTTCAATTTTTAGTAAATTTTGTAGCAGTCTTTTACCCGATTTTTCTTCACACACTTAAATTAGATAAATAATGAGTGAGTTAAAAATAGAATTGAGTGAAATTGATAAAATCTAAATGTTCAAGCAGTCAATAGAAGAATAAGAAGAGGAAAATAAGAATTTTATAATTTTTGTGAAGTGTAGGTCAAAAATATAATTTGACTAATAAAAAAAAGTTAAATGGGCAAGTGGCAGGCCAAGTGGAGCTTTTCTCCACCAAAAATAATTGATTTATTTCTCTAAAATTAACATAGACATAAAACTAGGCTATATACATTTTCCTTTCCTTTTTTCTTGATTTTTATTTCTCTAAGTGATATTATTCTATAAATAATTATAATTAAAAAAAAAATATCATCTTCTTCGTCCTTTTCTTCCTTGGCCATAATTTATACATTCATCTAACAAATTCTACTTAAACTTCACTCACTTAAATCACCTTTCAACCATCTCAACTTCAAGATTTTCTACCTATAAGCTTCCTTCCTCATCAAATTAGTAGGAAATTTGTTGATAATTGGAGAAAAATTCTTTGAAGACTTCAAGAGATAAAATCTCAAACTAGCTCTATAATTTGAGTTAATGAGTTTTAATGGTTGTTTAGTGGTTTAATTGGAGTAAGAAAGTAAGATTAGAGGCAAATCCTTGAAAATTTTGAAATTTCTATATTTGGATAAAATATTAAGGCTAGATTTTTGTCCCTTTAAAATGGGAATTTGGAAATTCACAAAACATAAAAGTTGTAGATATACATGTTTAGATTATATATATTTAAGGAAATTTTATCCAATTTATGTTGTATTGAGAGATATGAGATACTGAGTAAGATTGACTCGAGTTAGGATTTTGACTAAGAAACTGTAATAACTCACCCAAGTTTAAAAGAAAATTAAAAAGAAATATTGAGAGTTTAAAAGGGATTTATGAAAAACAGAATGAACCGTCAATCGGGTATAATTTTTTTTTCCAAGATTCTCAAGAGATAAATAACCAAAATTAATCAAGGACAATTAAATATAGGTATTAAAGGAATTATAGAATTTAGTTGAGAATTTAATTGAATGAAATAGGTAATGAAATAATTAATTCTAGTTAGAAGTTTTAAATAAGCTTAATTGTAAGTATCACATAGAACTCAATTTTTAATTAAATAAATATATCTCTTTTGACAAAGTGACCTTAATGAACATTAAAATAGACATTATAAAGAGTGTATTAAAAATATATGGGAGAGAAATTAAATGTAGGAAAGTATTTAAAGAATTAAAGGAAAAATGAGATAGAAATTAAATTGAAAATGGCAAAATGGTAAATATGGGTAAATTTTAAACCAATAGACATATATAACCCTTACTCAAATGAATCATCTTCTCCATTTGAACACCCCCTTGGCCGGCCACCATTGTTGAAGTTTCAAGAGAAAATTTTCTTCATACCTTTCCCAAAATCCATGATCCAACCTTCCATCCTTCACAAATAATCATCCCCATCATCTCTAATTAAACTATTTGGGTTTAGATCAAGCATTTGGAGCTAAGGATCTCAAGAGGTAATTTCTTCCCTAGCTCTAAAGTTTTATTTATTTTTTTGTTGTAAATAAGAGAATGGAGGTTGGGTAGTATTTCTATGGAGTTAGAATTGGAAGAAACATATTAGATGGGAAGATTGAGTTAGGGTTTGGTTTAGGTAAAAAATTTTATTTTTGAATTAGTGTAATATAAATCAAATTAATAGTGTAAGAAATCTTATATGATGTTATATGTAAGTAATTAGTGGTTAGAAATGGAATTGAGGCTTGTTGTGTGAAGTTGTGTGCTGGGGGGAAATTCTGAAATTTCATAATTTCTGAAATTCTTGGTTGTGAGTAGAATATTGAGCCCTCAATTTTGTAGTCTTAAAATTAGAAATTGGAAAATTATAAAACATAAAAGTTGTAACTACATGTGTTCAAATTATATGTGTAGAAGAAAGTTTTACCAAATTCATTCTGTGTTGTGAGATACAAAGCCCTGATCATGGCTAGCTCGGGTTAGGGTTTCCACTGAGATATCCTACTGACTTTTGCATTTTGTAGGACCTTAAGATCTGATTGAGGGGAAACTCAGAACATGAGAAATGTTCCTTTATGTCTTAGATAAAAATATGTGAAAATATAATTAGAATTGGACACTTACATACTGAGTTATAAGTGAAAGAGTGAAGACTGTTCGGGTAAAAGTTACAGGCTGGTTGCAGAGTTGCAGGCCCTATTTTAGAAATTCACTATAAATTATGTAATAACTAAAATGGCCTAAATTTTGAATATGTTAGAACCTGAGATGTCTAGTTTAATTAGGAAAAAGAATTAAAATAATTGGATAAGTGTAGTGGGAGATATTAGTAAATGAACCATGATTGCCAAAACCTAAAATTTTTATAATTAAGGGATTTTTCAAAGTTACTTTAGAATTTGTGTAATTCAACATTGGATTGAATCTAAATTGTGTTTAAATTGTATTATAGCTTTAAGAGGCAAAGAAAAGGAAGCTTAAGAAGGGAGCTTAGTTGGGTGTTTTGGTTTGTAAGGTGAGTAATTATATATTACTTCATTTATAATTATTCCCAATTCTAATTATTGAAACCACCTTGTAAGTTAATAAATATTGACCAATGCACATTGTTCCTCTTGCTTGAATTTGTTTCCATTCAAGCATGTTTTCATCGGAATTATCATTGCATATAATTGAATAATCTATTGAATCTCATATTTCTTGAATATCCAAATATGGATATATATATATATATATATATATATATATATATATATATATATATATATATATATATAATATATAATTGTTAACATATTCTAGAAAAACATATGTGTCATTTCTCTATGATTCTGACTATAT